>CM062295.1:45108771-45251271 GCA_031216915.1 Pictodentalium vernedei | reverse complement strand
CCACCCGGCAGAAACTGACCACTCGATCCGGTGGAGAAAAAGCCGTCATCTGGCTAATTTGACATTCAAATTGAACAGATACAATGTCGGACATACGCCAGTTATGTCCCGATTTTGTCAAGTGCCGCCTCGAAATACCGTGGATCAGGTGGAAACTGAGGGCACGATTCGTCCCTACTTTATTCTCAATTCAACGACTTTTCTATTCATTATTTACGTGTCACCGGCTGTCTATTTGATGAACGTTTCAACCTTAACTATTTGCGGCTTCATGAAGCACCACCGAAAGGCCACTGCACGGTTACCAATATATTCAGGGATTGATTTTACGAAAATAACAATTATTCCGACTATACCCATATGGGAACTCCTAAATATACCAAGGGTTAAACTTTTGATAATAACGTATAAAACAGAAGTTGTCATGCTATGCTTGCTGCATGCAGGCATAGAAAACATTCAGAGCTGAATGAATTAGGAATGGAGTAAATTGTCACTTAAACCTACAGAATTCTGAAAAAATGTGAGTTTGTTTCGACGGCACCAATCTTTATGCATATGAGACAGGGATGGCATTAAACTTTACAGCAACCTTATAACAGAAAATATTCTTAGAATTGAACTGTGAATCCGAATGTCGAAAGCATTTTCGGATATTCTATTCCAAACTACCACTGCACGCTTTTCAATATTCAGTGATTTTTTGAAAATATCAATTATTCCGACCGTACCCATATGGGCAGTCTCGAATGTACCAACGGTTAAACTTTTATTAATGACATATAAAACAAAAGTTGTCATACTATGACTGCTGCATACAGCCATAGAAAGCGTTCAGCGCTCAATCAATTAGGAATAAATCGTCACTTAAACTTACAAATTCTGAAAAACGAGAGTTTTTTTGGACTGCACCTATCTTTTTGCAAACAGAACGAGCATAGGGTTAAACTTTACAACCAAACTTACAACAGCAAATATGCTCGGTAGGCAATTGCAAATACGAACATGTAAATCATTTTTCGATATTCCTTTCGAAATTGGAAAAAAAGTGAGCTCCAAATTAGCCAATTTTATGAAGAATTTCAGGGCACTCAAATTCAAGGCCCGAAAACTGGGTGAAGATTAAAACTTTGAATAACATATATAACAGCAAAATTGTTCTTGGATGAAGGCCCAATCCTCTCATGGAAAAGGTATTGAGACGATATGGCTCCAGTGCTGAGAAAGTGCATGTAAACGTGGGCGAAAATAACAAATATTCCGACAGTACCCTTATGGGATGTCTCAAATCAGCCAAGGGTTAAACTTTTAATAATAACATGTAGAACAAAATTTGTCATACTTTGACTGCTGCAAGCAGCTATAGAAAACATTCCGAGCTCTAGTAATTAAAAATGGAGTAAATCGCCACCTAAACTTAACAAATTCTGAAAAATTGTAGTTTTTTTGGACTGTACCTACTTTTATTCAACCAGAATGGGATAGGGTTAAACTTTACAACCACACTTACAACAGAAAATATGCTCGGTAGTCAATTGTGAATACGTACATGACAAGTTTTTAAAATTAAACCCTTCCAAAATGATAGAAAAGCAACCAAAGATGGCTAATTTTGGCATTTTCAAACGGTACTCTTATTCCCGCCCTCATTGTGCATGAGGGTTAAATCTGAGATTAAGAAGTAAACAGTAACTTTCTTCCACAATCTTTGTTGCATCTAGCCATACCAAAACAATTGTTACAACTACCTTGTAATTAGAGAAATTTGCCCTTGAAGTTGGCGAAAATAACAATTATTCCGACAGTACTCTTATGGAAAGTCTCAAATCTGCCAAGGTTTAAACTTTTAATAATAACATATAGAACAAAATTTGTCATACTTTGACTGCTGCAAGTAGCTACAGAAAACATTCAGAGCTAAGTAGTTAGAAATGGAGTAAATCGCCACCTAAACTTACCAAATTCTGAAAAAATTGGAGTTTTTTTTTAACGGTACCTACTTTTATGCAACCAGAATGGGATAGGGTTAAACTTTACAACCAAACTTACAACAACAAATATGCTCGGTAGTCAATTGTGAATACATACATGAAAAGTGTTTGAAATTAACCCTTTCCAAACTGATAGAAAAAACAACCAAAGTTGGCTAATGTTGGCATTTTCAAACGGTACTCTTATCCTCGCCCTCATTGTGCATGAGGGTTAAACCCGAGATTAAAAAGTAAACAGTAACTTTCTTCCGCAATCATTGTTGCATCTATCCAAACCAAAATAATTGTTACAACAACCTTGCAATTAGAGAAATTTACCATAGAAGTTGGTCAATTTTGAAGAAAAAATCTATATTCATGTTATTTTTGGTCTGTGGGGTTAATGTTGAAAGATTTGAGTAGTGATTGTGGTATATCATATTATGCTCTAAATATGTGGAAAATTTGAGCTAAATAACTATAAACAATTTTGAGACATTCGAAAAATGGTGAAATTTTGAAGGTTTTGGCAGAATATTTTGAAAATACGCGTTTTCACAGATCTGACGATACCGCATTTCACTAGATTTTATGACATTACATAAGTGTGCCGAATTTGCTCAAAATCGTACAGCTTGTTTTCGAGCAGTTCAAGGGACAAAATTCAGGAAAAAAAAATAATAAAAAAATAAATAAATAAAAAAAAAAAAAATAGAGAAGAAAAATTTTGAAAAAGAAGAATAACAAGAGTCTTTCCCAAACTGGGTTTGGGAAAGCCTAATAAATAAATAAATGGAATATTAGTCAGTAGGCTTTAGAGTGAAAAAGTCTAGAATTTTTGTATGGGGTTTAATAAATAAATAAATAAATAAATAAATAAATAAATAAATAAATAAATAAATGGAATATTAGTCGGTAGGCATTAGAGTGAAAAAGTCTAGAATTTTTATATGGGGTTTAACAACACCTTCGACAGTGGGGTCACCTCGTGTCGGAAATTGCAGAATTGTGCGTAAATTTATTTAAGGATAAATACATATCAATCGTGATGAATGACTTTCCAACTTTTTATTTAATTAGCATCTACCATATCCAAATTGGCCATGCTGTACACCAACGGCGCGAATCACAGAAGCAGAAATCGGGTATCACAGACTTCTCAACACAATTGCTTGACCGACTATATGGGAGTAGTATGTCATGTACCCGGACACCTCTCATTTGGGGGATCTCATCGGGGGATCTCATGTACGTCATAGTCACGCGACCTAGTGGTGCCATGTTGTTGTCATGGTAACCCGCGTGGGCGGCCATGTTGTGACGTCATCGCCATAGTGATACGTGGTGTTAGTGCGCATATACTGGAGACCGCCATCTTGGTTTCTATGGTAGCACGTGGTTGCTATGTTACCTAAATCCTTCTTATAGGACAGGGGTATGTTCGGAGGGTATGTTCGATTGAGTATATTTCTGACTTACAATTCTCCCATAATCCTCGTTTTAATTACCACAAACAACCCGACAAGTTTTACTATTTCGAATTCTTTCAGAATTCTCTGCTTCTATCTATATATGCAATAGCTTATGTCTACTTAGGCATGTTCCTTTGCCCTGGAGTATACTCCAGTAGCGTAGAAGAGCATATCAACTGGAACAGTTTTGCTTATTGTTACTATATTTAGCTTTTCTTGTCTATTCTTGTTAGGTCTGAACCTATTCCGTGTACTCTTGTTGTTTCATTTATCAAGATCATTTATATAGATTATTCCTAACCAATCAGATTGCTTGATTTCCTACAATCTGTATGCAGAGTTATCTCCCTTGTTATAACAAAAGTTTATATCGTTTCCAAATATCCCTTTAAGCTATCGAGTAGTTACTGATAAGTCATTGCTCGAACGACTCGAAGCCCATCGAGCAAATGAGCTATCGAGCAATTGCTCGTTCGAGTGACTCGCACATTTCGCTCGTCGACTCATTTCAGTATTTGAGGATACTTATGACCTGGTATTGTATTATTTGAGGATACCTATCGAGGATAGCTTTAATAGGATACTTATCTGAGGATACTATTACCTGTACCACAAGACATACCTATCCCAAATATCCCTTATAAGCTAAAGAGCCAAGAGAGTAATTGCTCCATGAGCAATTGCTCGAACGACTCGACGCTCATCGAGCAAATGAGCCTTAGAGCAATTGCTCGGTTCGAGTGACTCGACATACTGCTCGAATGACTCGAAATCCATCGAGCAAATGAGCTAACGAGCAATTGCTCATTCGAATGACTCGACATACGACTATTAGCCTCATTTCAGAAAAAAGGGATTCTAGGGCCTAAAAGGGATTCCGTATGTAGGGCTTTTTCCCAAATAAGCCAAAGAGCCAAGAGAGTAATTGCTCCATGAGCAATTGCTCGAACGACTCGAAGCCCATCGAGCAAATGAGCTAACGAGCAATTGCTCGTTCGAGTGACTCGACATACGACTCTTAGCCTCATTTCAGAAAAAGGGGCGCCGAAGGCCATTTGTTTTCCACAAAAGGGTGACGAAATTGGGGTGCCTTCTGGAGAACCCCTTTTTTGTCAAATGAGCTATCGAGTAATTGCTCGATCGCGTGACTCGACATTCTACTCGAATGACTCCAAGTCCATCGAGCAAATGAGCTAACGAGCAATTGCTCGTTCGAGGGACTCGACATACGACTCTTAGCCTCATTTCAGAAAAAAGGGGAGCCGAAGGCCATATGTTTTCCAAAAAGGGGTGCCGAAATTGGGGTGCCTTCTGGAGAAGCCCTTTTTGTCATATGTGCTTATATGAAAAGGCCCAGTACTATTGACTAAACTACCATCCACTAATATTGACTTGACTACTTTTTAGCTTTACACTTTCAAAATGTTCAATCAGATTTTCCCTGTATACATATAAGGCATTCAGTAATTGAGATTCCTAGCCAATTCCGTAAAATATGGTAATTGTGGTAATTAAAATTAGGATTATGGGAGAATTGTAAGTCAGAAAAATACTCCTATTCAATAGAACATACTATCCGAACATACCCCTGTCCTATAAAAAGGGTTTAGGTAACATAGCAACCACGTGCTACCATAGAAACCAAGATGGCGGCCTCCAGTGTACAAAATGGACGACGGAAACACGTATCACCCTAACAACACGCGCTGCGCATGCGCACTAACATCACTATGGCGATGACGTCACAACATGGCCGCCCATGCGGGTTACCACGACAACACAACATGGCGCCACTAGGTCACGTGACTATGACGTCACATGAGATCCCCCGATGAGATCCCCCAAATGAGATGTGTCCGGGTACATGACATACTACGTATGGGTTTCATTAGCCCAAGTACAAAACCTATAATCTCGTAAGAATCGATTCACGCAAGGATTCGCGCAACAAAACCAGCGACAACCCATATAGATTCTCGCTGCACCTTTGCTACGATTCGCGTGTCTATTTAACTTTTACCTGGGGGGGGGGGGGGGCGGTGGCTCAGTTGGTAGCGGTGCAGGCTGCAAGCAGAGAGGTCCTCGGTTCGAATCCCACCTGCGGCAACCGCGTTGTGTCCTTGGGCAAGACACTTCATCCCCACTGCCCACGTGGGGGCACGGTGAAGTTGTGTACTAAGGCGTACTGCACGTCGATGGTGCACCTGTCTTCAACCAATGCTAACCCTGCTTGTGTGCAGTTGGTATGTTGGGGAGCTGACAGTTGCTCGTCGTTGCTCGGTGGTTCTCTCCGGGTACTCCGGCTTCCTCCAACCGTAAAACTGTCACGGTCATGGTTAGCCATTGTGCAGAAATATGTGACCTTAAACACCAATAAAAAAAAAACAAAAAAACTTTTACCTACCTAACACAGGGGCACCGAATTATCCAATACAAGGCTAACTTGACCTGAAATATCCTGATACTTTGTCAATAAAATTGTACAAATATGGCTGTTATTGGAACCGGCTCAATGATCCGGTTCCAATGACAGCCATCTTTGTAAGATGTTATTGGTAAATATTGTTTATTTGAATATATGAATTATTTGAGTTTACGTTTTAAAAATTAAAAAGCTGTGTTGGGTAAAGCCTTAGCATGTGTTATCAGATTACGGCAAGTGTTCGACCATGGTGGTCGCATGAGATCCTGGGACACTCATATCAGGTATGAATTCTCGCAATCATTTACTCGAGAATCCAAATGGATTCTCCCAAATTTAGATGAAATATAACCCCAGTCTGAGTATTGGTTCACATTGCATACAATTAGGATCACCCAACCAGCATTTGCCATTTATTTTAACTTTTTTATTATAAGCGAAATCGAAATGGATTGTTGGAATGAGTGAAAATTTATTCACACTAATAATGCACATTACATTTAACAAGAACACATATTTTCCATGAGAGTAATGGTAAAGTCTCGTCCTCCATTGTAATTATTAAGAGAAAACGGAACATCTTAAATCTTTAAGTTGTTCGTGTGTCGACATACTGCACGTAGAAAAAATGTGATGTTGCAACAATTTGCTGTTTTATGAAACAAACGACTGAGTTTTCAACATAAATATCATAAAAACTTCGAGAAGTTACAGGATGTGTGCTTAGTTATGCCGATGAACTTTTGCAAACTGTCATGACTTGAAAGTTTTTAAACATTATATACAAGTGCATTAAGTGGCAGAAAAAATGAAACAATTTACCGGTACTCAAACCTGAGCTAAATAAACATGTCAAATTGGGCAGATAATGAAAACCGCACGTTAAAAATATTGCCTTTGCCTGACAAATCTAGAAAATTCGCTCTTCTTTATTTGTCACCTGATCACCATCCGTTTTATTAATATTATTTATTTATTGGGGTTTAACGACATTTTCGACAGCCAGGGTCACCTCGTGTCGGACAGTTTTACGCATGGAGGAAGCCGGACTACCCGTAGAGAACCACCGAGTAACTATCAGACGCTCCAACGTACTAACTCCACACAAGCAGGTTTAGCATTGGTTGAACACAAGTGCACCATCGACGTGCAGTACGTCTTAGTGCACAGCGCCACCGTGTCCCCACGTCGGCAATCGGGATTAGGTACCTTGCCCCAAAACACAACGCAGCTACCCCTGGTGGTGATCGAACCGTGGACCTTTCGATGTGAAGTCCAATCCGCAACCACTAATTATTTATTGATGTTTAAGGTCACATATTTATGCACAATGGCTAATCATGACCGTTTAAAGTTTTACGGGTGGAGGAAGCCGGAGTACCCGAAGAGAACCACCGAGCAACGACGAGCATCTGCCAGCTCCCCAACATACTAACTCCGCACTGCAGCACAGGCAGGGTTAGATTGGTTGAAGACATGCGTACCATCGACGTGCAGTACGCCTTAGTACACGGCGCCATTGTGTCCCCACGCTCCGCAACCACTGAGCCACCGCGATCCCATCATTTCTTTTAACCCTTTACCCAACGAATCGGCCGCATCCGCCCGAGTCATATGCAACTTTTGCAGTTGAAAAAATATTATTTTTCAAAAAATTTCAACAAAACCATATCATGTGACCCCTCATTGGAACGAGCTCGACGAGCTCGTTCCAATGAGGGGTCACATGATATGGTTTTGTTGAATGTTTTTGAAAAATTTGAAAAAAATGATATTTAAAATAATAAATTTTGATATCGTCTGCGTTGGGTAAAGGGTTAAAAGCACCTGGATATGGACATACACAACACAGTTGGCAAAAATGACTACTGTAGTGCCTTTCCGCGGTCTGCCCTTCTGTCGACTTTAGTCCCCTGTCGCGCCAAAAGAGTTAATCAACATTTGTGGATATTTGATTCCAATACAAAATTGCTTAACTGAGGTTACGCAACCTTTATAGACATTTGATTTCAATACAGAATTGCCTTTTTGAGATTACCCAACTTTTGTACGCATTTGATTTCAACAAAATATTGCTTTACTGATTATCCATCTTCTGTATACATTTATTATAAGCAGTCCTTAAGCACGTGCCACATGATATGGTTTTGTTGAAATTTTTTTGAAAATTTAAAAAAATGATATTTAAAATAATAAATTTTGATGTCGTCTGCGTTGGGTAAACGGTTAATCTCAACTTGTTTCTTCCAAATTATATCTTATGGTTTGGAGCCTGCGAAGCTTCAAAGTCAGATTCGATTCGAAATCTTCGAGATGATGCGATTCGAGTCATGCTGATTCGCAAATTTTCAAATTGTCGAGATGTTATCAAAATCCAAACAAATGTCTCTTCTCGAACTCTTCTTCTATCATCAGGTCTCCTATACAGGACACCCCCTCCTCCTCCCCCTCCTGTACAGAAGACCTGATGATAGAAGAAGAGTTACAGAAGGTTCCGATTCCGAAAATACTTTGTTCCCGTCTTTGAATAGAGAGACCTTTCGCAAAACGAACGACGACCGATAAAAATTACGAGTGGGGCATTACGTCACTGAAATATGTGTTCTCCCCCCTCAGTTGAAGCTTTCTCTTATTCGCAGTTACGATTACGTCTTCTCATCAACACCCCTCAGATTTATCATATGGCAAAATGTATGAGGGCGTTTCTGAGCCCCTTAATGTGGAATTCACTCTCAGATTGTGTCCTTCCTGTGCAGTGTCCTTAAGCTCCTCGTGGTATGAAGTTTGGGCGGTAGAACGTTCGCAAAAACGGACTCGTAGTCGTCAATTCTGCGAAAAGCTCTTCTGGCCGTCCGTCAAATTTACGGCTGCTATTGGCGTAATTTTTATCAGTCGAATTTCGTTTTGCGAAACATCTCCAATATTCCGCTTTATTATATGACGTCTCAATCTTTTCGTCTTATTATCGTTCCATATTTTAAATAAATATTAATTAGTGCTTCATAACACCTTTAGTTGATTTGATTGGTCAATTTAAAAAGAACGCTTTCTGATTGGTTATCACAGAAAAAATCTGTGTCAAATTAATGCGCTTATTTTTTAAAACTTCTTTGCTTATCTAAAGGTGTTTTTGGTAACTGCGGTCTCATCTGATAAACAGAATATGAAATTCGTGTTTTGGTCACAAGATATTTATGAAACTCGTCTACGAATGTCCTGTTTTGCCTCGCCATATTCTTAGACTCGTTTCATAAATGTCGTGTGACCACAACACTCATTCCATATCCTCTATTTATCATATGACTCGTCCGTTTTGTTCACTTTAAAACATTTGATATTTTGTTTTCATATTAATCAGTGATAAATAAAGCATTCCGTCAATTTCATTGGTCAATTTCAAAACTAGACAATTTGTTTGGCTGAACAAAATACAACTGGACCACATTTTAATAATTTGCTTAATTAGATTTGGGAGCTTTCATTGGTCAATTTCAAAACTGTACAATTTGATTGGCTAAATAAAATACAACTGGGTCACATTTGAATAATTTCAGTGGGGAGAATTTACGTTATCTGTCCTATTTAGGGTGGGTTATATTGTATTAATCTTTTACCTACAAGAAAAACGCCATTCATTTTTTTTTATATTTTCATTGTTTGCTTCCAAAACATAGGTTATGACCCCGCATTGGAACGAGCTTAACGAGCTCGTTCCAATGAGGGGTCATGACCTGTGTTTTGGAAGCAAAAAATTAACATTTTTAGTTATACGAGGATGATTTTCCGAGTGCCGTCTGCAACTCAAGTTAGGTGATGGGTTAAAAAGTCATACTAAGTGGCTAATTTGTGCATGTGTGTGTCATATGATAAATAGAATATGAAATGAGTGTTTTCCTCATATAATATTTATGAAACTCATCCGAATTTTCCGTTTGGGCTCGCCAGAGGCTCGCCAAAACGGAAATTCGTAGACTCGTTTCATAAATATTAAATGAGAAAAACACTTATTCCATATCCTCTATTTATTGGTTGAATTCTCCAAACTGTCAAGTCAACGCTGCATACAGTAATAGAGTGGAGATTGACAATAATTACGGTTGTATTACAGTGCAAAATCTATAACTTGAAGAGCGGTTAGATTCGATTCGATTTGGAATTCTCTACCTGATTTATGATTCAATTCGACCGAAATGTCACATTCTCAGGGTCATACATTTAAGGGGTTAACTCCTTATCGCAAATCATGCAGCTACAGCTCACATATTTATATAAACACAATATCATCAACATATTATTTGTTTGGCTCTTTGGCCTATATAAAGATAATTCATCGCCTGAGTGCAAGAATGTCCTATGTCCCCTATGGGACATAGGACATTCTAGCACTCAGGCGACGAATTGGAGAAATATATTTGGAGCCCTCCCAAGCACTCAAAACATCAACCTAGTTCTTTAAATATAATTGGTGAACTACATTCAAGCTCTTGAAACTTCAAATCAGTTCTTCGCCGCTCTCGGAGGTTGACGACTGCAACTAACCTTTATGACCAGCATTAATCACGACTGTATTACACGTCTGTCATTGTGCCCTACACAGTTCTCCCTCTTCCGAAGTGGATTTTCCTGACGGGTTTGACTTCCTTAGGACAAGGAATGAGCTTATGTTCCAACGAGATACTTAAAAACTGAATCTGCAATTGATATTAATTAGAAAAGTTTCCTTGGAGACTCTCAGCCCAGCACAGGAGGTGTTATCGAACCCGTTTTTGAGAAATTCCTACTCTGGCAATTTTACGTCATAAACGTCCGCTGAGGTAGCAGTCTGTTCGACTTGTTAATATTTCACTGGCGATTATAGGTGGGGACATAATGAGATTAAATCTTTTTCACAGAAAAGTATCTAAAATTTTCAGCAACTCTAGAGAACACCATACCAAACGGTACGGTTAATTTTCCCATCTTATTAATTGTCAAACTCTCAATCTTATCGGCATTATATTACTTTCCAAAGGGTGATTTACTGGGATCTCCTGGTTTGATTATAAACGATAACTTTACAAGGGAATTATGCAATCAACAATTGGGTCATATATCCGTGCGCGCAAACAAAGACACTTTGTCGTGGGTGTAATGGGGACTTCATTGTTTTTTGAACATGAAAAGCAGACGACACTTGCAAAAAAATTCTTGAGTAACTATTATTTCCATTTTTTGTCTCAAAAACATAGGTTATGACCCCTCATTGGAACGACGGGCCATAACCTATATTTTTGAGACAAATAATGAAAAAATAATGAAAATTAATTCGCAATTTTTGAGAATAGCGCTGGCCGGTTTTTGCCGTTTCGTGAGCTAAAGAGTTAAATAATATAATTATCATTAATAATGAAAAGTAATAAACAGAGTAAACGCTTGACTGGACTGGTTACGTATAATAATTCATTCGAGGCGAGGGACTATATTGTAAAACACTCGTGCGCATTCGCGCACTCGTGTTTGTACGACGTCCCTCACCTCTCATGAATTATTTCACGTAACCAGTCCAGTCAAGCGATTGCTCTCAAAATATTATGATTTTCAATTGGATCCTGTTTGATCACTTGAACTATTACTGGCCATACCGATGTAACAAAATTAATAGGTTTCGACTCTACAATTTGCTCTTCACGAATCAGAAATTTGTAGATTCTATAATCCTATACTTTCTTCAACATTTATTCGTTATCATATATGAAAAACAGGAAAATGATAAAAAAAATAAAAAAGATATCGTTAAGGCATGTATTAGCCCAAACCACCAAATAAATCACCGACGTTGCTATGCGCTGTTTTTAACCCACTTTTTAGAGTTTGCGCGCAGACTATCATTGATTTCATGTGATGTTCCTTTAGTCACAAAGATATACAGATATTCATTCGAGCTCCAGTTATAGGTATTCCAGTCCCTAGATATTTATTTCGCCTTGAAATCGTCAAGAGATTGACACAATTGGTGAAACAAAGCGACGTAATCATAAAAGTAAGGTGTGGTGAGTCTTCGTTCATAAGTATTTATTTATTTATTTATTTATTGGGCTTTAACGACACTTTCGACAGCCAAGGTCGTCACGTGTCTGACAGTTTTACGGGCTGAGAAAGCCGTAGTACCCGGAGAGAACGGCCGAGCATCTGCCAGACTCCCCAACGTTCTAACTCCACACAGGCAGGGTTAGCATTGGTCGAAGACAAATGCACCATCGACGTGCAGTACGCCTTAGTACACATCACCACCGTGCCCCCACATGGGCAGACTGAACAGATTCCAGTATTGTAATGTCATTAAAGAATCGGGGAAACCAACGCTGGATTGTGAAACATTTGTTGCGTTGATTCAAGGAAAATGAATGATTAAGGTACTTTCAGAAGCAATCGTCTAGAATGTTTTAGGTGGTCCGAAAAGCGAACCGTAGGTTCGCTTTTCCGACCAACTGAAGTATTCAGGACCATTTAAGCTGAAACATAGGCTACGGACTATTTAGGAGATGGACTGCCTCCTGGCTATAACAGCGTCAAATTCAGTACAGAATTTGACTGGAGGTTTGAGTCAAGTTTGACAACTTGATATTAAACGTGACACTGTTATCGTAATGTTATCGTTCTGATCATGATGTGGCCAATAAAATATTTTCTAGCGCCGTGGGTTTGTATTTTTGCTGTTTTCATGAATGTTTTCCCACAAAAGCCGTCGAATGGAGCAGAACAAATTTCATCGAGTCTTTTTATTTATTTATTTATTTATTTATTTATTTATTTATTTATTTATTTATTTATTTATTTATTTATTAGGATTTAACGACACATTAACAGCCAAGGTCATATCGTGTCGGTGACAGTTTTACGGGTGAAGGAAGTCGGAGAACCCGGAGAGAACCACCGAGCCACGACGAGCAGCTGCCAGCTCCCCAACATCGTTACCCTTCACTGCAGCACAGGCAAGGTAAGATTGGTTGAAGACATGCGCACCATCGAGGTGCAGTACGCCTTAGTACACGGCGTCATCGTTCCCCCGTGAGGACAATCGGGGTGAAGTGCCTTGCCCAAGGACACAACGAGGAAGTCCGAATCAATCACTCAGACGGTCACACATCCAATGACTAACCGGGCTCGACGTTACTTAACTTCGGTGATCTCACGGAACCGGTTTCGAGTCTTTTTAATTACTGATCTGATTCAATTTACGAAAAATGGTATCGACTTCTCATTTAACCCTTTACCTAACATGAAAAGCAGACGACACTTGCAAACAAAATTCCTGAAGAACTCATTTTTTCATTTTTTGTCTCAAAAACATAGGTTATGACCCCTCTTTGGAACGAGCTCATTATATTCTTTAGCCCTTTACCTAACGTAACGGTCAAAACCGGCCAGCCTATTCTCAAAAATCGCCAATTAATTTTCATTATTTTATCACTTTTTCTCTCTAAAACATTGGTTATGATCCCTCACTGGAACGAGCTCGTCAAGCTCGTTCCAAAGAGGGGTCATAACCTATGTTTTTGAGACAAAAAAAGAAAAAAATAATGAAAATTAATTGGCGATTTTTGTGAATAGCGCCGGTCGGTTTTGACCGTTACGTTGGGTAAAGGGTTAAGCTAAAATATATTTCTAGTTTTTCTTTTCGAAATGTCGGGAGCGCGGTGGCTCTGTGGTTACTTACGACTTGGACATGGAAGCGAAGAGTCCACGATTCGATCCCCGCCAGGGGTTACTGCGTTGTGTACGTGAGCAAGGCACTTCATCCCGATTGCCCGCACGGTGGCGCTGTGTACTAAGGCGTACTGCACGCCGATGCTGCACTTTTCTTCAACCAATGCTAACCCTGCTTGTGGAGTTAGTACGTTGGGGAGTCTGGCATTTGCTCGCCGCTCCTCGTTGGTTTTTTCTGGGTACTCCGAATTCCCCCACCCGTAAAACTGCCCGACACGAGGTGACCCTGGCTGTCGACAGTGCCATTAAACCCCAATAAATAAATCAATTCGGAAATGTAACTCATGACCTCCACATTGTAACGAGCTCGATGAGCTCGTTACAAATGCGGGGTGCCATTAGTTAAACTTTGAAAGAAAAACAAAAAGAATGCAAACTATAATTACACGTTCACTTCTACGATTTGTTGAGAAAATGGCTGATGTATTAACAGTCACTCATAAAAAATGAACAGGAATCGAAAGCATCAAGACAGCCAAACAGCCAGAACATCCGGTGCCTAATTTCTGTAGCATTGTTTCTATCGATTAGATAGAATGACAAAATTTTGATCACAGGAAGCTGATTTCTATCAAATTAATTATAGAGTCGGAGATGTATTTAATATCAGAGAATCTTTATATCAGAGCAGTATTAATTTTAACGTGTCAACAGTAGATTAAAAAGGGAAGTTACGAAAATTTTTGATGACAGTTATCAAGGGAAGTGTAGATCTTCTTATTAACTTATCTATCAGTGAAGCCATTTCTAAAATTTAATTACACATACATCAATCTCTCACATGGAAATCTATGTAATTATGCGATCTCTGTCCTCTGAGAATTATTGTTCAAATGCATTTACTTTAATGTCAAAACGTCAGCTATGTAGTCTGGCAAAGGCTTTCAATTTTGTTCAATATCTGACATACGATCAGCTGAGTACAAGGCGTGGAGGGTGTATTATTATGAAAACCCCAACCATGTTGTTGCTGCTAAAACACACACGGAGCGGCGTTTTCACTCCATTAAAAGGAAAATTGAATTTTAAACAAACAGCGAATGAAATGCACAAGATTCAGCTGATGAACCTCCGGAGTTGAACCTGGAAGTCCATAAGTTGAAACTTTTATAATTTGTCAGCCTTTCAGTGGGAATTAAAATATCCCCTGGGTCTGGATGGAAATTTCACTTCACGAGTTCAACCTGCTCGTTTCCGTCAGTGGTGTAGCTACGAGGCCTTGGGGGGCTTCCCACCAAAACATCGATCCAATGCAACTTTCACACAACATGGATTCCCAAAATGGTCTCCAATATAGGGGCTACGAGTGTTTGCATACCCTTCTCGGGGATTGGGGTTAGTCCTTGCTTCACCGTCTTAAGGACTGCTTATAATAAATGTCTACAGAAGATGGATAATCAGTAAAGCAATATTTTGTTGAAATAAAAAGCATACAAAAGTTGGGTAATCTCAAAAAGGCAATTTTGTATTGAAATCAAATGTCTATAAAGGTTGCGTAATCTCCGTTGAGCAATTTTGTGTTGGAATCAAATATCTACAAAAGTTGATTAACTCTTTTGGCGCGACAGGAGACTAAATTCGACAGAAGTGCAGACCGCGGAAAGGTACTACAGTAGTCATGTTAGCCAACTGCGTGTGTCCATATCCAAGTGTTTTTAACCCTTTACCCAACTCAGACGATATCAAAATTTATTATTTTAAATATCATTTTTATCAAATTTTTCAAAAAAATTCAACAAAACCATATCATGTGACCCCTCGTTGGAACGAGCTCGTCGAGCTCGTTCCAACAAGGGGTCACATGATATGGTTTTGTTGAATTTGTTTGAAATATAATATTCTTTCAACTGCTAAAGTTGCATATTGCGTGGGGAATGCGGCCGAATCGTTGGGTAAAGGGTTGAACAAACATATGTATTCCTATGTTTCATGCACCATTTATGTCCTATCCATGAACAACGATATCGCCCCTTCAAGGTATAAAGGTGCCATTTAAATATATACAGGAAATCATTTGAAAAACTGTCAATGAGATCATTAGAACATCTTTTAAAATAATAACGCTTTAGTCTAACAACCTATACTTTTTGTAAAATTGCTGATGAATATTAGGCGCTAAGAATTCCGTTTCTCAGATTATTCCGCGCCAAAAGAGTTAATCACAGTAAGGCAATTTTGTATTGAAATCAAATGTCGAAAAGATTGTGTAGTCTCAGTAAGACAATTTTGTATTAAAATCAAATTTCTATTTATTTATTTATTTATTTATTTATTTATTAGGGTTTAACGACACTTTAACAGCCAGGGTCATATCATGTCGGTGACAGTTTTACAAGTGGAGGAAGCCGGAGTACCCGGAGAAAACCACCGAGCAACGACGAGCAGATGTCAGGTCTCCAACATCGTAAATCTGAACTCCGCACCGCGACACAGGCAGGGTTCGATTGCTTGAAGACATGCGCACCATCGACGTGCAGTACGCCTTGGTACACAGCGTCATCGTGTCCCTATGTAGGCAATCAGGGTTAAGTGCTTTGCCCAAGGACACAACGCGGGAGCGCGAATCAGTCGCTGAAATGGTCACCCACCCAAATCAAATGTCTGTAAGAATTGTGTAGTCTCAGTTAGACAATTGTGTATTGAAATCTATAAAGATTGTGTGGCCTCAGAAAGGCAATTTTGTATTGGAATCAAGTGTTTGTAAATGTTGGGTAATCTCAGTAAGGCAATTTTGTATTGGACACAAGTGTTTGTAAATGTTGGGTAATCTCAGTAAGGCAATTTTGTATTAGAATCAAGTGTCTGTAAATGTTGGGTAATCTCAGTAAGGCAATTTTGTATTGGAATCAGGTGTCTGTAAATGTTGGGTAATCTCAGTAAGGCAATTTTGTATTGGAATCAAGTGTCTGTAAATGTTGGGTAATCTCAGTAAGGTAATTTTGTATTGGAATCAAGTGTCTGTAAAAGTTGGGTAATCTCAGTAAGGAAATTTTGTATTAGAATCAAGTGTCTGTAAATGTTGGGTAATCTCTGTAAGGCAATTTTGTATTGGAAACAAGTGTCTGTAAATGTTGCGTAATCTCTGTGAGGCAATTTTGTATTGGAATCAGGTGTCTGTAAATGTTGGGTAATCTCAGTAAGGCAATTGTGTATTGGAATCAAGTGTTTGTAAATGTTGTGTAATCTCAGTAAGGCAATTTTGTATTAGAATCAAGTGTCTGTAAATGTTGGGTAATCTCAGTAAGGCAATTTTGTATTGGAATCAGGTGTCTGTAAATGTTGGGTAATCTCAGTAAGGCAATTTTGTATTGGAATCAAGTGTCTGTAAATGTTGGGTAATCTCAGTAAGGCAATTTTGTATTGGAATCAAGTGTTTGTAAATGTTGTGTAATCTCAGTAAGGCAATTTTGTATTGGAATCAAGTGTTTGTAAATGTTGGGTAATCTCAGTAAGGCAATTTTGTATTGGAATCAAGTGTCTGTAAATGTTGGGTAATCTCAGTAAGGCAATTTTGTATTGGAATCAAGTGTTTGTAAATGTTGGGTAATCTCAGTAAGGCAATTTTGTATTGGAATCAGGTGTCTGTAAATGTTGGGTAATCTCAGTAAGGCAATTTTGTATTGGAATCAGGTGTCCGTAAATGTTGGGTAATCTCAGTAAGGCAATTTTGTATTGGAATCAAGTGTTTGTAAATGTTGGATAATCTCAGTAAGGCAATTTTGTATTGGAATCAAGTGTTTGTAAATGTTGGGTAATCTCAGTAAGGCAATTTTGTATTGGAATCAGGTGTCTGTAAATGTTGGGTAATCTCAGTAAGGCAATTTTGTATTGGAATCAGGTGTCTGTTAATGTTGGGTAATCTCAGTAAAGCAATTTTGTATTGGAATCAAGTGTCTGTAAATGTTGGGTAATCTCAGTAAAGCAATTTTGTATTGGAATCAAGTGTCTGTAAATGTTGGGTAATCTCAGTAAAGCAATTTTGTATTGGAATCAAGTGTTTGTAAATGTTGGGTAATCTCAGTAAGGAAATTTTGTATTGGAATCAGGTGTCTGTAAATGTTGGGTAATCTCAGTAAGGCAATTTTGTATTGGAATCAAGTGTCTGTAAATGTTGGGTAATCTCAGTAAGGCAATTTTGTATTGGAATCAAGTGTTTGTAAATGTTGGGTAATCTCAGTAAGGCAATTTTGTATTGGAATCAGGTGTCTGTAAATGTTGGGTAATCTCAGTAAGGCAATTTTGTATTGGAATCAGGTGTCTGTAAATGTTGGGTAATCTCAGTAAGGCAATTTTGTATTGGAATCAAGTGTCTGTAAATGTTAGGTAATCTCAGTAAGGAAATTTTGTATTGGAATCAAGTGTTTGTAAATGTTGGGTAATCTCAGTAAGGCAATTTTGTATTGGAATCAAGTGTCTGTAAATGTTGGGTAATCTCAGTAAAGCAATTTTGTATTGGAATCAAGTGTCTGTAAATGTTGGGTAATCTCAGTAAAGCAATTTTGTATTGGAATCAAGTGTCTGTTAATGTTGGGTAATCTCAGTAAGGCAATTTTGTATTGGAAACAAATGTCTGTAAATGTTGGGTAATCTCAGTAAGGTAATTTTGTATTGAAATCACATGTCTTCAAAGGCTGGGTAATATCAGTTAAGCAATTTTGTATTGAAATCAAATGTCTACAAAGGTTGGGTAATCTCAGTAAGGCAATTTTGTATTGAACACAAATGACTCCGAAGGTTGGGTAATATCAGTAAAGCAATTTTGTATTGGAATCAAACGTTTGCAAAGGTTGGGAAATCTCAGTAAGGGTGCTGATTCCTTCCAAACACCCAAGAAAGCTGCAAAACTGCATAAAACACAAAACTTTCATGCAATATATTGACCTACGGGATGGAATTAACAGGACGTTTTTTGACATGACGTGCTCCAGCTGACAATTTTCATTGGAAGAGATTTACAGGAAAGTTAACTCCCCTTGATTTTCTAAAGTTGTCAGTACATTTAGCACTAATGGTATGGAGAATTCATGTAAAAATTGAAATTTCGAAATGTGGTCGACATTTTATCATAGATGTGCGCATTATTTCACAAACATTATGCATCTTCCTGCAGAGTTGTATAAAAATGCAGAAGCTGTTTTTTTATATTTCAGTTTGGACGTTTGACTATTATTCTGTTTAAACTCATTTAAAAATACGAAAACGGCGCTTTCGCCATCTTTTGATGTTCTTTATTACGTTCCAAAGTGTAATTCACTGGGATTTCCGGGTTTGATTATAAATGATAACTTAACAAGTGAATTATGCAATCAACAATTGGGTCATGTATCCGTGCGCGCAAACGAAGACGCTTTCCCGTGAGTGTAATGGGGACTTCATTGTTTTTTGTTGTTTTAACCCTTTACCTAACAAGAAAAGAAGACGACACTTGGAAAAAAAAAAATTCTTGAAAAGCTATTATTTTCAATTTTGTCTAAAAAAATAGGTTATTACCCCTCATTGGAACGAGCTCGACGAGCTCGTTCCAATGAGGGGTCATAACCTATGTTTTAGAGACAAAAATGAAAAAAATAATGAAAATTAATTGACAATTTTTGAGAATAGCGCTGGCCGTGTTTTGCCGCTACGTTAGGTAAAATGTTAAATAATATAATTATCGTTAATAATGAAAAGCAATAAACAGAGTAATCGCTTGACTGGACTGGTTACGTGAAATAATTCAATCGAGGCGAGGGACAACATACGTCCCTCACCTCTCATGAATTATTCCACGTAACCAGTCCAGTCAAGCGATTACTCACTATGTAATTTTTCTTTTCCTTTCTTTATTTGAACAGTGTCCGCATGATGACATATAATACAGGAACAGAATATCACTACACTGGCTTGGCCAGCACTAAGTCCAGACCTTTCACCAATCGCGCACGTCTGGGATATGCTTGGCAAGCGCCTACGACAACGCCAACAGCCACGAACCAATGTCCAGAAACTCGCTGCTGCACTGCAGGAAGAGTGGAATAACATCAGTCAAGCTGATAATGGACGTTTGGTGAGGAGTATGCCACGTTGGATCCGCGCTTATCTCGCGAACCGAAGAGGATTTGCAAGGTATTGAGGTCTTGGACTGAATGTGGTAAATTCTCTGACTGATCGTCCATGTCTTCTACAGCTCAGTGCGTGGAATGTGTGCTTGTCAGAAACCCAACTATCGCTGAAATCATTCAGCTGACGTCACAGTGCAATGCCTTAATTGTGTTTGTGATGAAAATATAAATATATTTCTTCATATATCTGACTTTTATCAAATATCCCCTACTTTCTTGAATAGTATATATACAGTACGTGGAGAGTGGATTGCAACTAAATCACCCGCGGAGTGGAGTTATCACCCAAGCTATTACTTTCAAATTGTGTACATATCGACAAAAAACACAAGCAATGTTTCAGCCAATGGACCTCCGGATGTCACCCGGAGGTCCATTGGCTGAAACTTTGCTGGTGCTGGTTATGCTTTGCAACAAATTTGCAATTATTGCTTGGGTGGAATCTCCACTCTGCGGGTGATTTAGTGATAATACACTCTCCACGTACTGTACATACAATACCTACCCTCGGTGTGTCAGGTTCCTACTCAACAAATATGTGGTTACCACCTCCTTATTCTGGCTGGATACCTACATGATAAAGAGGAAACATAGGAGTGGTGGGCAAAATAAATTATATTAGAGCTGAAATTAATAAAGTGGCATATTAGCAGTGGTACGGTACGCTGTGACAGCATCAACCCCACAACTGATGCTGACAGAGAGTGTTCGTACATCTCGAGAACTTTCCCCAACCGATGATCGATCCCGGGACCTCTGGTATGAGGGACCAGCGCTTTTATCCACTCCACCACCACTCTCTATATTGAATATAGAGTCACGTGGTCAGGTATGAAATACCAATTGGCAGTAAATCCACTGGGGTATCTATTTTGATGTCATTTCGCACTTACTTTCCGAACTGTGGGAGCGCGGTGGCTCAGTGGTAGACTGTTGGACGTCTTTGCTAGAGATTCCGAGTTCGATCCCTGCCCGGGTCGTTGTGTCCTTGGGCAAGGCACTTTATCCCGGTTGCCCACGTGGGGGCACGATGGCGCCGTGTACTAAGGCGTACTGCACGTCGATGGTGCACTTGTCTTCAACCTCTGTAACCCTACTTAAGCGGAGCTTGAACAGAGAGAATGTTGAGGAGCTGACACTAGCTCGTCGATGCTCGGAGGTTCTCTCCGTGTACTCCGGCTTCCTCCACCCGTAAAACAGTCATGATCACGATTAGCTATTGTGCATAAGTATGTGACCTTAAACACCAATAAATAAATAAATATTCTGAACAATAATTCAATATATGAGATAGACATGATACTGGGCATTAAGACGAAACAACACTACATTTCACGGCAGCAGTTTATTCGACACATGCCTTTCGTTGCGATACGTTCCAATATGTCAGTCTCGATCTATTCCTACTTTTCAAAAATGTACATATCCAATCTGTATCGATTAAATGAAGACGGATAGGAAACAGACCTTAAATAGAAGGCGTATGATATATTACCTACCAGACATTAATAAAATGCATCCTTTTAAAATCTGAAACCTGATCATAACTTACAGACGCTAGGTCTGGGAGGATTTGATTTGGCAGATTCGATTTCAGTTTCGGTTCGGTTTCAGGAAAATATACCTCGGTTTCGGTTAACCCTTCACCCCAACGAATTGGACAGATTCGCCCACGTAATATGCAAATTCAGCAGTCGAAAAATACTATTTTTCAAAACATTACAACAAAACCATATGATGTGACCCCTCATTGGAACGAGCTCGTCGAGCTCGTTCCAATGAGGGGTCACATGATATGGTTTTTGTGGAAGTTTTTTGAAAAGTTTTAAAACATGATATTTAAAATAATAAATTTTGATATAGTCTGCATTAGATAAAGGGTTAAGAGTATATAGTAAATAACACTTCCGGTCCCCACATCTTGGACAAAATCCATAATAGTTTGTTAGAGACCACTCATGCCAGAGGTCCCGGGATCGATACTCGGTCGGTGAAAGTTTTCGAGGTGTCCAAACACTCTCCGTCAGGATCAATTGTGGGGTTGATGCTTCCGCAGAGTACCGTCCTAACGAGTGGGGACGAAAAATGGCTGTCCTCTGTGCGGAGAGAGACACACTTCGTGCAGGCTAAAGTTCCCTTCGTAGTATTCGAGAGGAGCAAGGCCACGAGGTTGCCGCTAATATAATATGAGTTACATAACTTGCTCGTCAATCCTTATAAAACAAATAAGCTTAAAACAAAAATATCACTCACAACAAAAAGCCTTATCCGTTCAACCTAACTTATCATTGTCATGGTTTCCAGGGGGTCAGTCACTATTCAGTTAGAAAAATACATAAATTAGGGTAACAGATGAATAAAGTTCATCTAATCTGTGTTGTGTTCTCATTGTCACATTTTTCTTCCTTATTGACTCGTCCGATACAGTCCGGTGGTGTCCGGTGGAGTCCGGTGGTGTCCGGTGGTGTTCGGTGAAGTCCGGTGGTGCCCGGTGGTGTCCGGTGGAGTTCGCTGGCGTCCGGTGGAGTCCGGTGGAGTCCGGTGAAGTCTGGTGATGTCCTGTGGTGTCCGGTGGTGTCCGGTGATGTCCGGTGGTGTCCGGTGGTGTTCGGTGGAGGCCGGTGGGTCCGGTGGTGTCCGGTGGAGTTCGCTGGTGTCCGGTGGAGTTCGGTGGTGTCCGGTGGAGTCTGGTGATGTCCTGTGGTGTCCGGTGGTGTCCGGTGATGTCCAGTGGTGTCCGGTGGTGTTCGGTGGAGTCCGGTGGGGTCCGGTGGTGTCTGGTGGAGTTCGCTGGTGTCCGGTGGTGTCCGGTGGTGTCCGGTGGTGTCCGGTGGTGTCAGGTGGAGTTCGCTGGTGTGCGGTGGTGTCCGGTGGAGTCCGGTGGTGTCCGGTGGAGTCCGGTGGAGTCCGGTGGTGTCCTATGGAGTCCGGTGGTGTCCGGTGATGTCCGGTGGTGTCCGGTGGAGTCCGGTGATGTCCTGTGGAGTCCGGTGGAGTCCGGTGGTGTCCTGTGGAGTCCGGTGGTGTCCGGTGATGTCCGGTGGTGTCCGGTGGTGTCCGGTGGTGTCCTGTGGAGTTCGGTGGTGT
The DNA here is from genome assembly GCA_031216915.1 of Pictodentalium vernedei. Classification (NCBI taxonomy): domain Eukaryota; kingdom Metazoa; phylum Mollusca; class Scaphopoda; order Dentaliida; family Dentaliidae; genus Pictodentalium; species Pictodentalium vernedei. The sequence goes on along the minus strand of CM062295.1, from coordinate 45,228,473 downwards.
CCGGTGGAGTTCGGTGGTGTCCGTGTGCGGTGGAGTCCGGTGGTGTCCGGTGGTGTCCGGTGGAGTCCGGTGGACGAGTCAATAAGGGAGAAAAGTTGACAATGTGAACACGACGTATTCGCCCCTTTGAGAGTCCATAGGGGCCTCGAGACCAGCTCCCTCTCGGTTAACAAACTTGATCGGTTTATGCAAAAACACTGTAAAACCGTTTGCCCAGTTTTTGATGGGAATTGTGGTTCGGTTTTCCGATTTGCCGTAAAAATCGGAATCGAATCTGAAAACCAAAGTAATGCCAGGCTCTAACAGACGTTCCTTGAATGGAGGCGCTTACGCAAAATAAAAAAGATTCGGCTGAAAATTCAAAATAATTAAAATGAATTTTGATATCCTGTGCTTTGGGTAAAGGGTTAATTGGACCTTCCTCACCAGTCTGACAATTTCAGGGGAGATAACTTTATCATAAGCTGATTTTCGTGACGATATAAGTCAGAGATGCGTACATTTTGCACACATGCGTAGACCCTAGTGTATTGTAAATGACCAATTTCTCAGGTACCAAGCTTCCTGATTTTTGATAGAGCGGAGTATTTCAGAGTCATTCACCTGTCACATAAGCGAAGTACACATTTGATGGCATTTGTTGATAATGTTTGGTATTTATGCCTAAGTGTTCCATGACGTATAAGGAACAACACCAAGGTAAACGCCTAGTGTGACTGATTCGTTTAAAGTCATTCAAGGTCAATGGTTAATGTTCAAAATTAGCGTATTTAACTGTGAAAAGAAAGGAAATTTTGAATTGGAATCATTCATTTTGGAGAAGAAAATCAACTCAAACTAGATGGCTCTATCAAATTCCTTTTGTACGAAACTTTGTTTGTGCTTCAACGAAAGTTTGGATACCGTGATTGTGAAGAGATTGAGAGAAAACCCCATAACCCACACAGCAGTGCAACTAAAATATGGTACGAGGCACTATATCTGTAATCAAAGCACGAGTTTCCCAAAAAACTAGCGATACTGAACCAACCCAGCCTTCTAGACCACTGTGTAGCTTGGTGTTAAGGGATACGAATAGATAATGGGGTGGGAACAGCTCACAAATGACAGAGTTCTCGGCTTTTCTTTAGTCTACATTCTCGTTGACCCTTAGATAGCTTTACTTTATCGAGACTCCCCGGAAAAATGCCGTAAGAGTATTTAAGCATAATATGTATGTTACGTTTAATACATAGAGGATATCTACGCTATTTTAGTGAATATCGGGAATTATCTCATGAGTGTGGACCTGAAAGTTTTCAGGTCCACACGAATGAAATAATTCCCGATATTCACAAAAATAGCGTAGATTTTCTTTTTATTATATGCTACGTGCCATTTTTTCTGCGCTATTTCCAACCCAATTAGACTGCAAACCCGTTCGTATCAAAACAATAACAAAGATCAGGTGATCGTTCTTTCAAGCCTGCAGTAGCCAAATCACTCAAACAAAAAAAAAATAGTCCCACTTTACCACGATAATCAAACCAACTAAAACTCACAGATGAAATTTAATAATTATAATATACAACAAATGAGAATATTCTATATTGCTCATTAAAGTTAATTTTAGAACATTTTAAATGTCAATTAACAACAATGAATTTGGAATTTAGTCAGTGGTGGCGCCAAGGGGGGGGGGGGGGGGGGGGGGGGGGGGGGAGATTTTTAGTCAGTCCGTCGGAGAGTCTCGTAAACCCGACTTCACGAGAAATTTCTGACAATCGAATGTAGATACATGCATCTCGTCTTTTCAGTCTCAAACCCGTGCAGCACTGGAACTTTGATAGAGAATAGTGATTCTCACGAAATTCCTTAATGTCGTTCGTCAGACTGGCTTTATACATGAAATATTTCCCTACCTTATTATAATATGTTTACTTTAACCCTTTACCTAAGGTAACGACCAAAACCGACCAGCGCTGTTCTCAAAAATCGCCAATTAATTTTCATTATTGTTTTTCATTTTTTTGTCTCAAAAACATAGGTTATGACCCCTCGTTGGAACGAGCTCGTTGAGCTCGTTCCAACGAGGGGTTCTAACCTATGTTTTTGAGACAAAAAATGAAAAAAATAGTTTTTCAAGAATTATTTTTGCAAGTGTCGTCTGCTGTTCAGGTTAGGTAAAGGGTTAAATAATCAACAAACATACTCAATTTGCTTCTATTTTGGTTCTCCAATTTACCAATTTTCACTCATTTTCCTTCGTTTGGGAGGTCAAATGTTATAGCCCCCCCCCCCCCCTGTCGACGAGGTCAGCCCCCCTGTCGAGAAATCCCTGGCGCCACCCCTGAATTATTTAGTGCGCTGACCCATCCAAAAAAAAAATGTGGGGCCACTCACTATACATCTAATTGTTTTACGTTCTAATTTTATTATTATTATCTATATACTTTTCCAGGCAGAGAATCAACAGGAATAGAATGAACTTCTGAAACTGCTTGTAAAGCTGGCACTGAGTCTCTTGTAACAGTATCGGTTGCGAAGTGATGCACCGAAGCCACACTTCATTTAAGAAAGATACTGAGAGATATTCCTCGTTATCATCAAGTCGATGGATATCGAGAAATATCTTTTGTAAAGGTGGCACTGAGTCGCTTGTAACAGTATCAGATGCGAAGTAATGCACAAAAGTTAGAGCTGTAGGTTAACCGAAACCGAACCGAGGTTTTTAGTTTTTTTTAAAAACCGAAACCGAAACCGTCTACATCCCGTAATCTAAGGTTTTTCGTTTTTTATTAAATACTCTCTTGCTGCAGAAATTCACAGAATGTAGCCATCCCAGAGTAGTGAGAGTACCCAGATACTGCCAATGTCAGTGTCTGTGTACTCTCACTACTCTGGGAAGGCTACATTCTGTGAATTTCCGACATTTCAGTTTAGTTGTGTTTGCAGCTTTCCTCAAGTTGCGTGTAGGTGTCAGACCTCGAAAATGGCCAAGCACAATAAAAGTTCTGTATATTTAGGTAATTATTATAATGGCCTTCCTGGTTCTTCATGTATTATAGCTTATTTCGGGCATTCATTGAGTTTCACTCAATTTCACTACCATTCAGTTATGACTCCGGACATAAGAATGAGTTTTATTGAATTTTATTTGGCCTCATGAACAAACCGAAAACCGAACCGAACCGAGGTTTTACTCCACCTGAAAAACCAAAACCGAAACCGAACAAGAAATTTAAAAACCTACAGCTCTAACAAAAGTCACACGTCATTTAAGAAAGATACTAAGGGATATTCCTCGTTATCATCAAGTCGATGGATACCGAGAAATATCTTTTAGATAACTTGAGATAATCCACAGGATTGTATAATAAAACGTATTTTATAAACTTCGTGTGAATCTGTAACATAACAATCATAACGTTTGATGCTTGCCTATACAAGTTAACCATAGAAAGGAGGGACAAAATAATGGTTGTTGGAATCTCGATACCTTCGACAGCCAGGGTCTCCTCGAGACGGACAGTTTTACGGAAGGAGGAATCCGAAGTCCGCGAAAGAACCACAGAGCAGCAGCGAGCAACTGTCAGTCTCCCCAATGCACTAACTCCGCACAAGGAGAGCTAGCATTTGTTGAAGACATGTGTTCTGACGACGTGCAGTACACCTTAGGTCACAGTGCCATCGTGCTCCCACATGGGCTGTCGGGATTAAGTGCCTTGCCCGTGGACTCTACGCAGTTACCCCTGGTGGGGATCGAACCATGGACCTTGCGGTTTGACGTCCAATGCCGTAACCACTGAGCCACCGTGCTCTCTAACAGAATGAATAAAAATCTGAAATCCTAAAACGTCAATTTTGTTCAAGGAGAAAATAAATAAATAAATAAATAAATAAATAAAAAAAAAAAAAAAAAAATAAATAAATAAATAAATAAATAAATAAATAAATAAATAAATAAATAAAAATTGCCCACTTCCTGCAGACAGTATTGGCAGGCTAAATTCAGAACAGAGAGGTTGTTTTACACCAGGTACACACAATTATTTTCGGAAATGAATAAATAAATTAATACAGCCACGGACATTGATTCTGGGAAAAATCTCTGAGAGAGCTTACCAAGGATTGATGTTGGACACTGATAAAACCGATGCCAAAAATAATAGAGTACTTTTTAACCCTTTACCCAACGAATCGCCCGCATCCGCCCGCGTAATATACAAATAAGCAGTTGAAAAAATATTATTTTTCAAAAAATTTCAACAAAACCATATCATGTGACCCCTGGTTGGAACGAGCTCGTCGAGCTCGTTCCAACGAGGGGTCACATGATATGGTTTTGTTGAAATTTTTTGAAAAATTTGAAAAAATAATATTTAAAATAATATATTTTGATATCGTCTGCGTTTGGGGTAAAGGGTTAATGTATCCACCCTCCTTTATATAGGTATAGTAAAATTTAAAACTGAACAATATTGAATTTTTTAATTTGTTTAATCTTATGTGTTTTTACAAGGATTGGCGAACAATTTATGCAACTTATATTAACGCCTCTTCTTGGCCCAATGGCGCAGTTGTGTGGGATGACCTCCGTAGTGGCAACTTCGTGGCCTCGCTCTTCTCGAGTACTACGAAATTTTAAGGGATATTTAGCCTGCACGGAGTGTGTCTGTCTCTGCACAGAGGACAGCCATTTTACGTCCCCACTCGATAAGACGGTACGCTGTGACAACATCAATCCCACAATTGAAGCTGTCAGAGAGTGTTCGGACACCTCGAGTACTTTCCTGACCGGGTGATCGATGCCGGGACCGCTGGCATGAGAGATCAGCGCACTTATATCCACTCGGCCACCACTTTCTCCAATACATGCTGACAAACAGCATCGCACCATTAACACCAAACAAGCTATAAATTGAAAATATGTTTTCATTTTTGGAATTCACTAAAAACCTTTCCACCGGGTTAAAATGCTTAGATTATGTTTTCGTTTTTGGAATTCACTATAAACCTTTCCCCCGGGTTAAAATGCTTTTTGAGAATATACTGGTTGGTTGGTTTTGGCCATTACATTGTGTCAAGAGTTGTTATATATGAGATTTACGTGGCCTCGCTCTTCTCGAATACTACGAAGGGATCTTTTAGCCTGCACAGAGTGTGTCTCTCTCAGCACAGAGGACAGCCATTTTACATCCCCACCCGATAGGACGGTACGCTGTGACAGAATCAAACCCACAATTGATGCTGACAGAGAGTGTTCGTACACCTCAAGAACTTTCCCCAACCAAGGATCGATCCCGGGACCTCTGGTATGAGGGACCAGCGCATTTATCCACACGACCACCACTCTCTACCTTGAATATAGAGTCACGTGGTCAGGTATGAAATACCACTTGGCAGTAAATCCACTGGGGTATCTATTTTGATGTCATTTCGCACTTACTTTCTGAACAGTGGGAGCGCGGTGGCTCAGTGGTAGACTGTTGGACTTCTGTGCTAGAGGTCCCGAGTTCGACCCCTGCCCTAGACGACACGCGTTGTGTCCTTGGGCAAGGCACTTTATCCCGGTTGCCTACATGGAGGCACGATGACGCCGTGTACTAAGGCGTACTGCACGTCGATGGTGCACATGTCTTCAACCGCTGTAACCCTACTTAAGCGGAGCTTGAACAGAGAGAATGTTGAGGAGCTGGCAGTAGCTCGTCGATGCTCGGGGGTTCTCTCCGTGTACTCCGGCTTCCTCCACCCGTAAAACTGTCATGGTCACGATTAGCCATTGTGCACAAGTACGTGACCTTAAACACCAATAAATAAATAAATATTCTGAACAATAATTCAATATATGAGGTAGACATGATACTGGGCATTAAGACGAAACAACACTATATTTCACGGCAGCAGTTTATTCGATACGTTCCAATATGTCAGTCTCGATCTATTCCTACTTTTCAAAAACGTACATATCCAATCTGTATCGATCAAATGGAGACGGATAGGAAACAGACCTTAAATAGAAGGCGTATGATATATTACCTACCAGACATTAATAAAATGCATCTTTTAAAATCTGAAACCTGATCATAATTTACAGACGCTAGGTCTGGGAGGATTTGAATTGGCAGATTCGATTTCAGTTTCGGTTCGGTTTCAGGAAAATGTACCTCGGTTTCGGTTAACCCTTCACCCCAACAAATTGGACAGATTCGCCCACGTATTATGCAAATTCAGCAGTCGAAAAATACTATTTTTCAAAACATTTCAACAAAACCATATGATGTGACCCCTCATTGGAACGAGCTCGTCGAGCTCGTTCCAATGAGGGGTCACATGATATGGTTTTGTGGAATTTTTTGAAAAGTTTTAAAACATGGTATTTAAAATAATGAATTTTGATATAGTCTGCATTAGATAAAGGGTTAAGAGTATATAGTAAATAACACTTCAGGTCCCCACATCTTGGACAAAATCCATAATAGTTTGTTAGAGACCACTCATGCCAGAGGTCCCGGGATCGATACTCAGTCGGTGAAAGTTTTCGAGGTGTCAAACACTCTCCGTCAGGATCAATTGTGGGGTTGATGCTGCCGCAGAGTACCGTCCTATTGAGCGGGGACGAAAAATGGCTGTCCTCTGTGCGGAGAGAGACACACTTCGTGCAGGCTAAAGTTCCCTTCGTAGTATTCGAGAGGAGCAAGGCCACGAAGTTGCCGCCAATATAATATGAGTTACATACCTTTCTCGTCAATCCTTATAAAACAAATAAGCTTAAAACAAAAATACCACTCACAACAAAAAGCCTTATCCGGAAGTATCTCCATTGGGTTCAACCTAACTTATCATTGTCATGGTTTCCAGGGGGTCAGTCACAAATCAGTCAGAAAAAAAACATAAATTAGGGTAACAGATGAATAAGTTCATCTAATCTATGTTGTGTTCTCATTGTCAGACTTTTCTTCCTTACTGACTAGTCCGGTGGAGTCCGGTGGTGTCCGGTGGAGTCCGATGGTGTCCGGTGGATTCCGATGGACGAGTCAATAAGAGAGAAAAATTGACAATGTGAACACGACGTATTCGCCCCTTTGAGAGTCCAGACCAGCTGCCTCTCGGTTAGCAAACTTGATCGGTTTATGCAAAAACACTGTAAAACCGTTTGCCCAGTTTTTGATGGAAATTGCGGTTCGGTTTTCCGGTTTGTCGTAAAAATCGGAATCGAATCAGAAAACCAAAGAACTGCCACACTGCAAAAAATATAGGTTCTCTTTAGAACCAAAACTGGTTTAAAATACTGTTTAAACAGAACTGGTTCCATCTCAGGGACAAGATTAGAACCAGTTTGGGTTCTAAAGAGAACCTATATTTTTTGCAGTGCAGGCTCTAATAGACGTTCCTTGAATGGAGGAGCTTACGCAAAATAAAAAAAGATTCGGCTGAATAGCATCCACAATAAGAAGAGATCCAGACATTATGTAACAAAGATGAAAGTGACTAAGTGTCCAAGAAAATGTTCTGGTCACCTATCACCAGAAATAGACAGACCCAGGAAATATGATTAAGGATGGTGTGGAAGTCTGATGGAAAAACGGCGATCGTTCCGTGGCCTCTAACGTCCCATCGGAAACTGAAGGGTTCTGCGTGTCTCTTACAAATTGTCAGTGGCGGTTTTGGGAGCAAGTCGAGTGTGGCGCACGAGCACCGACATGGCACACAGGTAGAAGTCTGACACACGATAATTGATAACCGGATCACTTCAGGGCATTTTCTGCAAGAACTGTTTAAGAAAACGTAAGAGTTGCTGCTGTGACCCAATTTGGGGGCAGTTTAAAATTCCTAATCGGTTTATATACGTCTGCATATGATAATGTAACACCTGAGCAGGTTTTAATGGTTCGCAATACATGCTCCAGGAACCTTTCAACGGCTAAATCATCATACTTTTCAAGTGGTTCTGTAGGATCCATCTGTTGGCAGAAATTTTGTGCTTATTTCTGAATGGATATATTCTGCTGAACAACTAGTAAACTTTCAGCGTTAATCTTCTAAAAACCCACGTATGGACGAACGGACGGAGGGCACCATAAACAGGGGATCTATAACTTATTACACGCCTGTTGTATGAAAACCCCATCTACAGCAACACTAAATCAAGCAAAAATGAAAGCCTGTCCCGCACATATGTGCGGAACGGAAATCCTTGACGGACTATTTTCAAATAGAAGCGAAATTTCACTGGAATTTTCTAGAAATCGTGCACCGCAATTACAGTTTCAATCCCTAGCGATAGCTGAAAATCGTCCCCTGAGTTCCAATGTGTTCTATGTGCCACTAGGCACATAGAACACATTGGAAATCAGGGGACGAAATAGTAACACGGGTTCCCCTCGCACATTTGGGTGGCGATAAAATGCGTTGTTTTTGTTGATAGTTGTCAAATGAATTGCTGAGTATCCTTCTGATAATTGTTTATATCGACGTGAAGGCGTGTAAATAACAAAGAACGACACACGTATGAATGGGTGAATCGATATGCCACTTGAGCCATCGCGGAAGGATAAAGTTCGAGGCCTGCGCTGGCTCTCGTAGCATATCGATTAACCCATTCACACGCGTGTGTCGCGACCAGTTTGTTTATTTAAGAATTGAATGCAATTTTTATAATCTTTATTGGAGTAAGAACGTGTGGGAATGGGTACAAATTATGTATGAATCCCTTCAGGTTTCATACAATTTGTACCCATTTCCACACGTTCATACTCCAATAAAGATTATAAAAATTGTATTCAATTCTTATAATTACATTCCGTAACTGTTTAAACTACTTTTTTAGACCCACGAATCGTCATTCGCCGTTGTTGAAAATCATACGGCTTTCAGTCGTTGGAATCAAGAACTAGCGCAGGCCTTTGTTCCGTCTAAATGATATCCCAAAGACAAATAAACTTTAATTTTCTCAACTTTAGAAATAGATACGAGTATTTTAGTAACGGGCTTTATGCCACAGTTGGGAAATGTCACCAAAGAAACAGCAGCAGAGTTGATCACTGCGAGAGGCGCTAAAAGTTAAAAACCCGCCCAAACACCGCCGAATTACATTCTGTCAACTGCGCTCTACCGTAAATGCGGGTCAAAGTTCGACCAAATGTATTCATTGGAAAATGAATTACATTTGGTCATGGCGTTTTCACCCAGCTGACCAATGGGAATTGAGTATTTGGACCCAAAACGTATAACTACATTAACAATGTAATTATATCGAAATGTTCACAGGTATTAGCAGTTATTCGTCGATCGCAATCAGAAAAATTGGTATTATGAGACATGGTGGAGAGGTTTGAAGTAGAGTTTTGTATGATGAGGAATTTATGATGCCAACAAGTAAATATTACGTGGGCGAAGAGATGAAAGAAGAGAGTAGTACAAATTTTTTTTCGGAAACTAAAATTCAGAGTCGGGGGGGGGGGGGGGGGGGGGGGTGTGAACATTCGCCGAAATAGAAGAAGAGGCAGTTCAGCTATCCGAATGTCGCGGCTTCCCCAGTGGGGAAACCAATACGTTTGGATTGACTAACTGGGTGTTGGAGAAGAGGATACTTCTACTTCAGACTTTGGTAACGAATTAGAAACAACAACACTGTCAGGAAACTGTAACAGATATAAACATTTTTGTAATTTTTTGTATCGTTTTAACCCATTGAACCCTGGTGGTATCTTCCATGTGAGTTCCATGGTAGCAATAGGAAGAGTCCATATTTATAATTTGGGGGTAGACCAATTAATACTTTCAACGTGCAGCCTTAGGGCTGCACGTTGAAAATATTGATTGGTCTACACCACACGTTTGCCTTGCAGTCATCTCCCTTAATGACATTACGACGTAGCTTGTGACCAGGCCGGGAAAAAACGGCCTTTGGAGTTCAAATAGTTAATAAATAAAGAGGTTATTACTTGGTTAGTTTCACATCGGCGGAGATATAAGCCCTCGATAACTTCACATCAGCCTTCGACCTTCGGTCGCAGGCTGATATGGACTTATCTGAAGCTGATATCTCTGCCGATATGAAACTAACCGAGTAATAACCTTTAATTGTTGCCAGCATTAATTCCCCATCATACAAAACTCAGCTTGAAGCTACTCCATTAAAAAAACAAATTGGTTGCGCCTAGTAACGTATAGAGGGTACAACTCTACCTTGATTCATATCGGCCGAGATCGGTGTAATATCAGCCGAGTTTGATAACGGGCAATTCTGGGAAAGAAAATCATATCTAATAAATAATTTAATATTACAGTCCTGTATGCCCTGTACAGTTAACTTAGCACGGATTCTTGGAAATGTGGAATAAATTAGTCAGTTTGCTTATGATGGTATTTGACGGAGCTTGAGGTTGAAATGGTTGGGAAAATATGAGCATTGTATACAGTTACAGGGATTGTTTTGGGTGCCGCCTATAGGAGCCGAATATAGGACACTTTCCAATGGCATTTTGGCATGATTTTTCCCAATTCATATCGTAAATTTTCCAGTCTCAGTCCTCATTCAAATAAAAATTGAATCCTTCTTTAACCCTTTACCCAACGAATCGCTCGCATCCACCCGCGTAATATGCAAATCCAGCAGCTGAAAAAACATTATTTTTCACAAAATTCAACAAAACCATATCATGTGACCCCTCGTTGGAACGAGCTCGTTCCAACGAGGGGTCACATGATATGGTTTTGTTGAAATTGTTTGAAAATTTAAAAAAAAATATATTTAAAATAATATATTTTGATATCGTCTGTGTTGGGTAAAGGGTTAACGTTTGGAGGCCTAATTTTGAATTCCATCCCTTTTTACCATAACAAAACAGGTACCTCAAAAGACAGTTTTTAGATACATTTGCAAGTTACATCCCATCAACATTGTCAGTTGTTTCTAGGTAAGTCCTGACTGCCTAGATAGGCACCCAAGACGAGCCAAGACACAACTGCCAAGGCACAGAATGTCGACTGTTGAAGGGTAGCAAAATGCAAAAATATTTTCATTACTTTATAGCATAAGAACAAGTGTACATGTACTGTATACGTACTAGCTTCCGTATGTTCAAAATGGAGGTAACATTTCTTCTTCTTTGTGTGTTTCTTCTCTCAAATAAAATCCCAAATTGGAGTCTTCACGATGCGGATTTTCCAAATTGCTTGGGCCCCGGACCCTTTCTCAAAGGGCGCAGAATGATCCCTGCCTTACCACTTAATACCAAAGTATAGGCGTCTGTCATTATTGCTTTTCGTCCTGCATATTTATAAATCATGTAAAATATTTCTTATCTTCTCGTAGCTCTCGATTCATTGGTGCAAATGCCGTTGAAGGTGAAATAAATATAAGTTCTGTCAAAATTTCTCCCGTTGTTCGACTACTTAAACTTTGTTAACACATCAGAAGCACCAACAGCCAACTGTAGGGGGCGGAGACACTTTTTTTTAAAGAGACTGGATATTCAAGAGACCTCTTGTTTTACAGTCAAGTCTCCGGTCGCAGATTATCCTTTCTTTTTAGACTTTTTGGCCATATTTTGATTTCGCATCGTGTTGCTGAACCCAAACTTTGCTCCCCCAAATTTGGAGAAACAATGAAAAACCCGACTCTTTGACATGCACGGTCAGTCGTGGAAAAGCGGTTCCACAGGAAAAGGCGTTCATTCGTTGAGTATTAAATTAAGGTTCTTTCACTCGGTCAAAGAGAACTACAGCTTGGAGTTTACTATCGATATACTTCCCGCGAAGGAAAGGCGATGTGTTACCAGATTCCGTATTGACGCTCATGTCTTGGAGAGAGAGCGGGGTCGGCGGTTCGCTATCAAATGCCGACACCAACACCCAGGGAACAGGGGCACTGCAAACAGTGTAAGTTAAATTCGGTCGATGATGAACCACATGCTTTCTTTGCCCGTTCCAAATACGGCGTTTTTCGAAATGAGCTTATGAACTTTGTGAGCAAGCGAATTTCGCACTTCCACCTTCGGCGGCAGCTGGAAAGAATTGAGGTACTGTTTGTCTGTGAAGATGTTGAAGTTATTCGCGAGGATCGGTTTGTAACCCATATCCTGACGCACAGGAATCAGTTGAGTGATGAAAGCTCAATGTGGTCATGACCGTGCATGTACTTTCGAAAGCCTGTCGTTCAATACCGCTGGTGAAAACTAACAATTCTTTGCACGAGGCCATGATCATCTAATTAGTTTAACCCTTTACCTAACATGAGAAGCAGACGACACTTGCAAAAAAATTCTTGAATAATTAATTTTTTTCATTTTTTGTCTCAAAAACATAGGTTATGACCCCTCGTTGGAACGAGCTCGACGAGCTCGTCCCAACGAGGGGTCATAACCTATGTTTTTGAGACAAAAAATGAAAAAATAATGAAAATTAATTGGCGATTTTTGAGAATAGCGCTGGCCGGTTTTGGCCGTTACGTTGGGTAAAGGGTTAAATTGTCAATGGAACTCAAGTATCGTGTGCTCACTCACAGGCCTGACTCAACAGAGAAGATTAATCTGTTTACCTAACATGAAAAGCAGACGGCACTTGCAAACAAAATTCCTGAATAACTATTTGTTTCATTTTTTGATTCAAAAACATAGGTTATGACCCCCTCATTGGAACGAGCTCGTTCCAAAGAGGGGTAATAACCCATGTTTTTGAGACAAAAAAAATAATTGACGATTTTTGTGAATAGCGCTGGCCGGTTTTGAGCGTTACGATGGGTAAAGGGTTAAACTATTAATTTTATAATATGTGTCGTATGGTTAACTCAATGCTTATTTTAATTGTCTGTGTATTTTGTGTATGCCATGCCATTTTATTCTTGGGCGTGCAATAAACTTTATTGTATTTTATCTTATTTAGCCAGTACGTACATGATGAACTGAGGGCGCGGTGTCGTTGCGGTAACCGGTTCTCGTCGGTCAGTCCTCGGATGGGTGTCCGTCTGAGCGATCGATTCGGACTCCCGCATTGTGTCCTTGGGCAAGGCACTTAACCCCTATTGTCCACGTGGGGGCACGATGACGCCGTGTACTAAGGCATACTGCACGTCGATGGTGCGCATGTCTTCAACCAATCTAACCCTGCCTGTATTGCTGTGCGGATATACGATGTTGGGGAGCTGTCAGCTGCTCGTCGTTGCTCGGTGGTTCTCTCCGGGTACTCCGGCTTCCTCCACCCGTAAAACTGTCACGGTCATGATTAGCCAGTGTGTATAAGTATATGACCTTAAACACCAATAAATAAATAAATTCATGATGAACTAGCGAGGATGGGAGAGGGAGCTGTAATCTAGCAGTACCACTATTGCATCAATGTACATTGAATGTGAATGAACTTTCAAGCGTTTGGAGAAACAGAAAAAGATTCATTCAGAAGCATGTCCCATTGCCGCAATATAAACCAACGCATCGTTAGTGCTACCTGGTCATTTCCACACAAATGTAAAAACACATGAATTTTCTTCCTCAAAAAGCTTGCTCAGCATCCCTCACTGAAACAAGCTGGGAGAAATCGTTCCAATAAGGTGTCGTCAGTTAGTCCCTCAAAAAGAAAGTTGATATTTAAAACCACTATTGATCGAGTTTTGCATGCATTCACTTAAGTTGTTTGATCTTGGATAAATACACCATTTGCCAGCTGTACTCTTGTCCTTAAGACTCTTGCGGATACAGACATGAGCCGAGAACTGTGTGACTATTTGAAGCTGTTTATGCACTGTCGCCTACTTGAGAAAACATCCTCCCATTATGGGAGGATGTTTTCTCAAGTACGTGACAGTGCCTGTGCAACCGCGAATATATGAGGTGCATATAGAAGTGTGTCATTCAGAAAAGTGGAAAAAATATGGCAGCATAACAAAACTATCCACGAGAGAGCCAACTGAACACTCAGTATTAAAAAAAAGTTCACCCTAGGGACACCACCAATGAGAGAGGGATACACCGCCTCGTGCACTCCCCTAACGACGTCATTGGTGTCGGACATCGCAGCGCGACGAATGCTTGTCCCACCCCCAGATGCCGCAGCGCGACGAATGCTTGTCCCACCCCCACTTCAGATGCCGCTGCTACCCTTGTCCATAACGCTCTTTAATAGTCATTTCGTCTTTTTCGGTCGAAAACCTCTGTGAAACACGTTTCATATCATTGGATATTCTTTCGAAGAAAAAGCTCGACCCACCTTAAAGTCACACATCGTGTCGGAGATGTACTGAATGTAAAATGTCTTTTATGCCCTTTATAGCTAATATTTCATATCTGCGGTGATATAATTTCTTATTCAGCATGCAATTTGCAGATGAGCAACGCTTATGTGATTTATTCCAAATTTGATATATTTCTATATTTCCTCGTCATTTTTCTTCATTATTCTCCATTTTACTCCCCAGATTATTTTAACAAGAATATATGGCCCGAAGCTGTCAAGTGTTCTTCACGGGGACAAACACATATTAATATTCACTGTTGATTTAGCTCGGGTTAGATACAATATTGGAAGCATTGCCTCGCGCACTGACCTCAAATAATCTAATTACTCCCAGAGAACATTGATCAAAATGCTGATATTTTGTGTCTGTTCCTTGCGGCAGCCATCTGACAGGGAAATATAATAACGCGAATTAGTATTTAAGTGTCGCGAATTCCGAGGAAATATTGTGTGAAATAATAGGTTGTTCCAACAAAAAGGTCAATCTCATTTATCAGACTTCTCAAATATATTATTTGTTGACACGCCGATATACATCATTCTCCATATATGGCGTATTTATTCTCTGAAGAGTGATCGACAATATAATAACGCTACTCGCTGCTTGATAACCCATATTGGCGATCTTGTTACTTGTTGACAGTTCCACACACTCTAGAAACTGCACGCAGCGGATTTTACACTTGTTTACCGGATGGACCAATTATCGCCGCACCCTTTTTCTTTCTACAGTACGTGGAGAGTGGATTGCAACTAAATCACCCGCGGAATGGGGTTATCACCCAAGCTATAACTTTCAAATGTTGTACATATCGACAAAAAACACAATGTTTCAGCCAATGGACCTCCGGGTTAAACCCGGAGGTCCATTGGCTGAAACTTTGCTGGTGCTGGTTATGCTTTGCAACAATTTGTAATTATTGCTCGGGTGGAATCTCCACGCTGTGGGTGATTTAGTGATAATACACTCTCCACGTACTGTACTTCTCTGGAAACCTGAGGACACAACAAAACTGTTCAGCTCATGGAGCACCGTGTAATCTACCCGGTGGTCCATGAACTAAAAATGTATTTTGGGGTTCTTTCACAGTCACACAAACTCCATAGCCTATACGCAGTGGACTTTATCTTGTTGATGGTATGCTCTGCCTGCTCCTGTGGAAACTTGAGAATGCAACAGAAGGAACCTACCCGATGGTTCATGAACTATAAATTTTATTTGTTGGTTCTCTGAAAGTTCCACACACTTCAGACAGCACACGCTGTGGGTTTCATACTTGTTCATTGAATGCACTGATTTCTACACACCTTCTTTCTTCCTAGCCCCGTGGATACACAGGGGTACAAGAAAAACAGTTAAGTTCATGGACCACCGGGTCATCTACTCGGTGGTCCACGAACTATAAATATTTCGCTTTTTGGTGCCTAAGTTTCTGATGAACAAGCGAGAATATATCGCAGCATAGCATCTATCTATTCTACGACCGAGTATTGAATAACTCTACGTATTCTGTAAGTGACGTCACGAAGAAGGATACTGGTGTGTACTTTTGTGAAATATCACTATACGTTCTGTTTGAGCCCATAAACTCTTATAGAAACTAATGAAACGTCGGTTCCAGTATATGATCTTTATTTCGTTCCTTGAATGATGCTGTGGCACTGCAGATGGCGCTTTGTTCCACTAAAGGGGCAATCTGTTTCTTTGCATAGCTTGCATACCTCTACCACCCAAACCAACGCCCATTCCTTCATGCATTATTAAACTACAGTACAGCTACTAGGGGATGGTCGGAAAGGTTATGGGCAGGCAGGAAAAATGTAAAGGTAGCGTGGACTGAAGCATTTTAAATATATTTAACCCAAATGCATTAAAAATGCATGGACCGCGTCTGTCCTTCAGTTTTCAAGATATACCCCTGGAATTTCATTCAGCACCCCGTGAAATATTTCATGACAGTAAAGTTGCTGTTTCTGATTATTATGTTTTAATGATTGCTATGTCTTGCAGTACATTTCAGCTCGTGAAACACGATGCTTGAATCATGTTTCCAGTTGATAGCGTACCCCAAACACATCCCCTGCATTGACCGCGTTTGTCCTTCAGTTTTTCAAGATATACCCCTGGAACTTCATTTAGCACCCCATGAAATGTTTCATGACAGTGAAGTTGCTGTTACTGATTATTATGTTTTAATGATTGCTATGTCTTGCAGTACATTTCAGCTCGTGAAACATGATGCTTGAATCATGTTTCCAGTTGATAGCGTACCCCAAACACATCCCCTTGTCCACATGAAGCATGCCAACCAGGAATGTCACACAAAATACTATCATTCACATGCAATATCTAGGTATAAAACAAGAAAATTTGTCACTTCTTTTATCAGTAAATGTTGACATGGCATGGAGGAGACTGCCAGAGACACCAAGATAGCAAATCGTTGGGATGCATGCAACAGGTATGTCATTCAAAACTATTGTAAGGCAACTTGGCTATAATCATTCTGTCATCAGCAGACTTGTCCAAAAAATCGAAGATATACCCGATACTCCAATAAAATTAACGCGCACAAATAGAGGATATGGAATGAGTGTTTTTCTCATATAATATTTATGAAACGAGTCTAAGAATTTTCCGTTTTGGCGAGCCTCTGGCGAGCCCAAACGGAAAATTCGGACGAGTTTCAAAAATATTATATGAGAAAAACACTCATTTCATATACTATTTATCATATAACGCACACACGCACAAATTAGCCACTTAATATCACCTTTTAACCCATCACCTAACTTGAGTTGCAGACGGCACTTGAATAAAAAAATTCTCGTATAACTAAAAAGTTTCATTTTTTGCTTTCAAAACATAGGTTATGACCCCTCTTTGGAACGAGCTCAATGAGCTCGTTCCAATGAGGGGTCATAACCTATGTTTTGGAAGCAAAAAGTGAAAATATAAGAAAAAATGAATGGCGTTTTTCTTGTAGGTAAAAGATTAATACAATATAACCCACCCTAAATAGGACGGATAACGTAAATTATCCCTAATGAAATTATGCAAATGTCACCCAGTTGTATTTTGTTTAGCCAATCAAATTGTCCAGTTTTGAAATTGACCAATGAAAGCTCCCAACTCTACTTATGCAAATAATGAAAATGTGGCCCAGTTGTATTTTGTTCAGCCAATCAAATTGTCTAGTTTTGAAATTGACCAATGAAACTGACGGAAGGCTTTATTTATCACTGATTAATATGAAAACAAAATATAAAATGTTTTAAAGTGAACAAAACGGACGAGTCATATGATAAAATTATTTATCACATCTTTGATACGAATGCCATTTACCAACTGGAGTTACGCTTCGGTGTAAACACATATTAAGAAAACTAGAAAATTGTAATTTGTTGGACAAATTACGGGCTTCCCCAAATTTTTAATGTGAAAAGGCAGACTGCATATAGCAAAGTATCGTGTTTGAAATTATTAAACCTTTCCAAAATGATAGAAAAAAGCACCTAAAGTTGGCCAATTTGGTCATTTTCAAATGATACCCTTTTATAGCAATCAGTGTCCTGGAGGGTTAAATGTGAGACTAAAACATGAACAGCAATGTTCCTCTACATGTGCAAGACATTTTTCGACAAACTGTTCGTTACTTTAATAGTCATTTCAGCGGAAATCAAGTTGTGTGGGTTTGGATTTAATGACAGGAAAAATGAGTATACATGGAGAATGCAGTAAAATTCAAGAAAATAAAAGTTTTTTTTCTGGATAATGCTGTCAAAACATGTGTTGGATTATATGTGACACCAAAACTTATCACAGAAAATTTGTTTCCCTATAACACACAATACACATATGCAAAGGAAAATAGACCATTCCAATCCCACCCAGCGAAACTGGGTACAGAAAAGTACGAAATTAATCGGAAAGTAAATTTTGTCTGACGGTACTCATGTTTGTACAGTTTAAACTGGTATTGGATAAAGCGGGGCACAAAAACATATAACACAAAATCTGTTCGCCATTGATTTTTGCTGAAGTTATGGAAAGCATAATGAGCTATTTCATTTTTGTTTCATGACAAATGTCTGCAGAAATTTGCAAAATTCACTAAAAATCCATTTTTTTCTGACAGTACTATTCTTTAAGTGGCGAAATCATATGTTTGGTTAAGCCACAGAGCATAACATTTGTGGCCAATAGGGGTTAATTTGAAAATATTTGTGTGGTGATTTTAGTGTATCATATTATGCTCTAAATGTGTGAACATCAATCACAGACTGAGTGTCTGATAAGAGACATGGAGGAAATTTGAATCTTGGTATTTGAATGAACATGTACAAGTTGAGGGTACTCCAATTCAAGGCCTGACAACTGGGTGAGTATTAAAACTTTGAATAAAAGATTTAACAGAAAAATTGTTCTTGGATGAATGCTCTATCTTCTCATGGAAAAGGTTTTGAGAAAATATGGCTTCAGTGGTGAGAAATTGCATGTAAATGTTGGCGAAAATAACAATTATTCCGACTTTACCCTTATGCCAAGTCTCAGATCTGCCAAGGGTTAAAATTTTAATAATAACATATAAAACAAAATTTGTCATATTTTGACTGCTTCTTACAGCTATAGAAAACATTCAGTGCTCAATCAATTAAAAATGGACTAAATCGCCACTTAAACTTACCAAATTCTGAAAAAAATTGGAGTTTTTTGAACGGTACCTACTTTTATGCAACCAGAATGGGATAGGGTTAAACTTTTTAACGAAACTTACAACAGCAAATATGTTCGGTAATCAATTGCGAATACGAACGTGAAAAGTTTTTGAAATTTTAACCCTCTCCAAAATGATAGAAAAGTTTCGTATTTTCAAACGGTACTCTTATTCTCGCCTTCATTGCACTTGAGCGTTAAATCTGAGATTAAAACGTAAACAGTAACTTTCTTTCCCAATCATTGTTGCATCTATCCATACCCAAATAATTGTTACAACAGCCTTATAATTAGAGAAATTTGCCCTTGAAGTTTGAAGAAAAAAACTATATTAATGTCATTTTTGGCCAATGGGAGTTAATATTGAAAGATTTGAGTGGTGATTGTGGTGTATCATGTTATGCTCTAAATGTGTGGAAAATTTGAGCTAAATAACTGTAAACAGTTTTGAGACTTTCGAAAAATGTTAAAATTATGAAAGTTTGGCAGAATATTTTGAAAATACGCGTTTTCACAGACATGACGATACCGCATTTCACTAGATTTTATGACATTACATAAGTATGCCAAATTTGATTAAAATCGTACAGCTTGTTTTTGATCAGTGCAACAGACAAAATTCACGGCGGAAAAAGAAAAAAAAATAAATAGAAAACATTCAGAGCTCAATCAATTAAAAATGGAGTGAATTGTCGCCTAAACTTACCATATTCTGAAAAATTGGAGGTTTTTTGGACGGTACCTACTTTTATGCAACCAGAATGGGATAGGGTTAAACTTTACAACCAAACTTACAACAGCAAATATGCTCGGTAGTCAATTGTAAATACGTACATGAAAGGTCTTTGAAAATAACCCTTACCAAAATAATAGAAAAAGCAACCAAAGTTGGCTAATTTTGGCATTTTCAAACAGTACTCTTATTCTCGCCCTCATTGTGCCTGAGGGTTAAATCTGAGATTAAAACATAAACAGTAACTTTCTTTTAAAATCATTGTTGCATCTATCCATACCAAAATAATCGTTACAACAAACCTGTAATTAGAGAAATTTGCCTTTGAAGTTGGTCAATTTTAAAGAAAAATCTATATTCACGTAATTTTTGGCCAATGGGGGTTAATGTTGAAAGATTTGAGTGGTGATTGTTGTGTATCATATTATGCTCTAAATGTGTGGAAAATTTGAGCTAAATAACTGTAAAAAGTTTTGAGACAATTGAAAAATGGTGAAATTTTGACGGTTTTGGCAGAATATTTTGAAAATACGCGTTTTCACAGATATGACGATACCGCATGTCACTAGATATTTTGACATTACATAAGTATGCCAAATTTGGTCAAAATCGTACAGCTCGTTTTTGAACAGTGCAACAGACAAAATTCACGCCGGAAAAAGAAAAAAAAATAAAATAAATAAAAAAAAATAGAGAAGAAAAATTTTGAACAAGAAGAATAACAAGAGTCTTTCCCAAACTGGGTTTAGGAAAGCCTAATAAATAAAACCAAACACGTGTTGTCAATCACAGCTTGACAGTTACTGATAACAAGCTTGAGCAATTTTAACATATAGCAACAAAGTTCGGACCGGCATCAGGCAGGCAGGCAGGAAGGCAATTCAAGGCCCGAAAACTGAGTGAAGAGTAAAACTTTGAATAAACATATAACAGCAAAATTGTTCTTGGATGAATGCCCTATCTTCTCGTTGGAAACGCTTTGAGAAAATACGGCTCCAGTGCTGAGAAATCGCATGTGAAAGATGGTGAAAACAACAATTATTGCGACAGTACCCTTATGGGAACTCTCAAATCTGCCAAGGGTTAAACTTTTAATAATAACATATAAAACGAAAGTTGTCATACTTTAACTGTTGCATGCAGCCATAGAAAACATTCAGCGCACATTCAATTAAAAATGGAGTAAAGTGTCACTTAAACTTACCAAATTCTGAAAAATGGGAGTTTTGTTGGACTGTACCTCCGTTTAGGCAACCAGAATGGGCTGTCAGAACACCTCTATCCACGCGGGAGGGGTGACATGGGGTTGTTTATCCTCGCCATTAAAAATATTGGGAGACGAGCCAACTAGGAGGGTCGGAATCCGGGTACGGGCCAAAACTCGACTCACAGAGCTGAGTTGGGACCGCACTATGATTTTCTTCCCTGCCGAGTGAACTCGAAATATAGGCTCGTTCTTTGTTAGGTGTGATTTCTAATCACTTTAGGCTGCGGAAAGGAAACAATGATTAAAGTAACAACGATTCTTTTATTTGAATTCAAAATAAACTCATTTCCATATTCCACACATTTAACAATTTAATCAACATGGTAGAAGATTTATCATAGGTGTTAATAGATTTTCATCAAATTCAGTTTATCTATAGCCCTGTTCTGGCGCTATAGTACACTCTCAAAATGTCACTGTCGCAGGCTCGCAACAGGAGCTTAAAACACCGAGTCTTAATCTTTTGCGCCTGTGCGCGTTTGCAGCTCTGACTGCCGGGGATCCAGACTAGCAATGTTAGTTACCTTGTGGCAACACAGTTCTGATTTGCATTCAGTTTATCCACTCTGTCGGCTAGTTTAGGAAGTCTACGTCACATACTTTATACATGTGTCCTTTGATAGAACTCTCCTTGAATGTTTCCTGTCCTTTGAAATACACACAGTTCATGCAGAACTCACAACTTCAATATACGCTTTGAGCTTGCGCGAATTGTGTCTGTCGACCCTGAGTCAATATTCACAGCACTCTGATACAAAACAGGCTACTACGCGCCCAACATCTGCGTTCCTAAGGGTTAATACTTAATACCACAATACAATAGCCTACACTTTGAGACAGGTGCGAGTCGATCCTCGCTAGTGACATCTAAACTTAGCCGTTACTTGGGTTCGTAATCTACTCTCTAAATTCGGGCATGATGCCCTCCTACGTCCACCTAATTTGATAATAGCGGCGTACAACGGAGCTTCGTGGATTGCCCTGCAATTCCATTCGCATGAGACCCTATGTGGCGTCTCACTCCTAAACGGTCGGAACCCAAGTCTCTCTGAAATAGCTTGTTCCCCACACTTTATATCTCGTCTTGTGATTGTAAGATAGCAATATGTCAAGATGCCTAAACATGGCACACGGCATTTCGGAAAATAACATCACCAATGCATATGCTATCAAGCGTATCCCGAGAAATAATATACTTGATAGCCGTGACGATTGAAAGTGTCGGTCACTTCGATATTAATTGACTTTAGATAGCATTTAAACATTTTATGCTGACTAGTAATATGGCAGAGAAATATCCCACTGTGAATCGCCTACAGTTAAAACTAGAAGTCCTGTCATAAAATACGCACAAATAGCACGTTGATCTGCGCGTTAATGTACGCGTTGTGGCCATACTAAAGCTATCAAATTCTGTACATATCGCCTGTGCACAAGCAATGTTTCAGCCAATGGACCTCCGGGTAATGAGTAACCAGGAGAACCTGCCGTGCATTGGATGCCATTCGATATGGCAATTGCGCGCACTTCCAACGCGCAATTAAGCCTAGATAAGCGCACTATTCGTGACAGGACTTCTAGTTTTAACTGTAAGGGTAATTATCTAATTAAAACATGTGTGCTTACAACACAGAGAGAAGAAATATATATACATATATCTGAACTTGAAAGTAGAGAGAGAGGGGGCCTCCTCCCTTTTAGACTGGTTTTGCCCTGACATGGGCATATGGTTAAACATTACAACCAAACTTACAACAGCAAATATTCTCGGTAATCAGTGAATTGCGAATACGGACATGCAAATCATATTTCTACATTTCATTCCAAAGTGGAAGAAAAGTGAACTCAAAAGGAGCGGATATTAGGTAGACTTTTAGGGTGCTCTGACCCAAGGCCCAAAAACTGGGTGAAGATTTAAACTTTGAATAAGACATGTAGCAGCAAAACTGTTCTTGGATGAATGCTCAGTCTTCTCGTGGAAAACGTTTTGAGGAAATGTGGCTGCAGTACTGAGAAAACGCTTGTGAATGTTGGCCAATTTTGCCAAAAATGCACTTTGTTCAGAATATTGTGGCAAAGAAGGGTCAACGTGGGTAATACCGCCTGTGTAGCCAGATGCTGTAAGCTATGCTTTAAATATTACGAAAGTTTCAGCCAGATCGCCCAGAGGGACTTTGAGACTTGTGGCAAAACACCAAATCTAGTCATGTGAAGCAGGAAAGAAATTTGGTTAAATGTGTCCAATTTATACTTATTTCAGTGGTAGGAGACTTTGCGTCCCGGACAAGAATATCCGCCAGCGGCATGCAAGGAGTTGAAACATGCCACATAACACCAGTCCTTCGTGGAATGTTTTCGTTGACAGAGAATCCAATATTGATTATGTCTACTGGTTGGCCTACATAACCTAGCACTACCTTACATAATCGAATTGGTATGCACTGACCAAACCCCCATGGATGGGGTCTTCCTGTTCACCCGGCAGCTATTGTTTCGGGTAGAAGTGTGATAATCCGTGACATCAATGAAAAACCGACTATAGTTAGGTTCATTAAAGGTGGACCTCCTTCGACTTCTTGTTAACGTAGATTATCAACTATTTGCCAGCTGAATAGGGAAATTGGAAACTGGAACATATATATTCATGGGCAAATACATGACTAAGATTAAAATTTAATTCCATATATTATTTTATTATGTAGTGTTGTATTGTCAAATAAAAATAATCATAATAATCAAATAAATACAATAATAATCAAATAAATACATAAAACATAGAACATAATAATTGGATGCTATTGGAACCGGCTCATTGAGTCATTTTACATGCAAAATCGGGTTAGAATTATCATATTCCATTTAGTTGTAGTGACAGATATATACAAAGTGACTAATAACCTGCAATGTGGGATACAGAATCCAGGTACTCCATGAGGCAGCTCCTTCCTTCTCTGTAACTATGGATGAGTAATTGAATTTTCCTGGTACAGTCGAAAACACAATTGAAAACTGCAGGCGAGAGATCGTTCTCTGCGGCTGCACCCACTCTTGAATTCTCTTCCGAAAAATATAAAAAACATACAGTGGAGCCATTGCTATAAAAGTTTTGCAATTGTATTTTCTAGAATTGTATTTTTACCTATTAATATAACTGACTTAAAATGAATCATTAGCATTTTAAAAGATATGGCAATTTGCCAGTTGGCAAATTGCCAGATCATTGAAAATGCTAATGGTTCATTTTAATCCATTTAATGTCATAACTAGAAAATACAATTCTAGAAAATACAATTGTAAAAGTTTTATAGTATTGGCCTCTGATCATGATCTGCAGCCATTGCTATAAAATTTTTGCAATTGTATTTTCTAGAATTTTATTTTCTACCAATTAATATAACTGACTTAAAATGAATCATTAGCATTTTAAAAGATATGGCAATTTCCCAGTTGGCAAATTGCCAGATCTTTGAAAATGCTCATGGTTCATTTTAACCCATTTAAAGTCATAGCTACAAAATGCAATTCTAGAAAAAAAACCAATTGTTAACGTTTTATAATATTGGCCCCTGACTTCGCGTTCATTTGAAAGAAGCTTGAAAATACATCTCTTCAACAGGCATTCTACTTGCTGTTCTCCTGAGTAACTGCGATTAAACAGATCATGTTTTGAAATTGTAGAGCCAACGAGCACTTTTGGAGAAATTTATATTTATAGATTATTATTATTATTATTATTATTATTATTATTATTATTAATAGTGAATGGTGGCTGGAGACAAATAGCTATTCTTATCATATGACTCGTCCGTTTTGTTCACTTTAAAACATTTGATATTTTGTTTTCCTATTAATCAGAGATAAATAAAGCCTTCCGCCAATTTCATTGGTCAGTTTCAAAACTAGACAATTTGATTGGCTGAACAAAATACAACTGAGCCACATTTTCATAATTTGCATAATTAGAGTTGGGGTCTTTCATTGGTCAATTTCAAAAATGGACAATTTGATTGGCTAAACAAAATACAATTGGGTCAAATTTGCATAATTTCATTAGGGAGAATTTACGTTGTCTGTCCTATTCAGGGTGGGTTATATTGTATTAATCTTTTACCTACATGAAAAACGCCATTCATTTTATATTTTCACTTTTTGCTTCCAAAACATAGGTTATGACCCCTCATTGGAACGAGCTGGACGAGCTCGTTCCAATGAGGGGTCATAACCTATGCTTTGGAAGCAAAAAATGAACATTTTTAGTTATACGAGGATGTTTTTTTCCAACTTAAGTTAGGTGGTGGATTAAAATGTCATACTAAGTAGCTAATTTGTGCGTGTGTGTGTCATATGATAAACAGAACATGAAATGAGTGTTTTTTCATATAATATTTATGAAACTCGTCCGAATTTTCCGTTTGGGCTCGCCAGAGGCTCGCCAAAACGGAAAATTCTTAGACTCGTTTCATAAATATTATATGAGAAAAAAAACTCTTTCCATATCCTCTGTTTACGTCATGTATGCCGCAAATGTAAAACGCCACTTTCAAATTTCCTTTTAAAAATGGGAGGAGAAAAATACCAGCATGAATTATTTTTTAATTGCAATATATGTAGATGGTTTTCGAGACATTCTCCAATGTTTCCGTGCTCAACCATCATTAAAACCCGAAGAATAGCAAATTGCCACATCTTTGGAAATGCTAATGGTTCATTTTAACCCATTTAAAGTCGTAATTATAAAACACAGTTCTAGAAGATAAAATTGTAAAAGTTTTATAATATTGGCATCAGTTGTCATTCCTAACTTATATGATCATGAAAATCGACATTCGGATAGAGTTATATCCCTGGACGAGGGGGAAGGGCAAATTAAGAAGCAGAGTAATTGTTGAGAAAACACACATTAGTAGAAAATAAAGAAAATGTTTCCTTTTGATCCTTTTAAGAAATAAAAACAACAGAGCATCTTCAAAACAGTCTGTTGTTTTCGTTTATTAAAAGTATTATTTATTTATTTATTGGTGTTTAAGGTCACATACAATAAAAGTATTAAAAGTATTAAAAGGAAACTTGGCTTTATTGGCAAGCTATTAAGAAGTAACAACTTCACAGATAATCGGTCATTAGGTATATATAGAGAGTAATCGCTGGCTGGACTGGTTACGTGAAATAATTCATGAGAGGTGAGGGACGTTGTACAAACACGAGTACGCGAATGCGCACGAGTGTTTTACAATATAGTCCCTCGCCTCGAATGAATTATTTCACGTAACCAGTCGTTTCAAGCAATTAATCTGTTTATTACTTTTCATTATTAACGATAATTATATACTACTCAAAGTTTGCTAAGCACCAAGTATATCTAACTACCTGTTTTACGTTTTAGTTGAAATATTGTTATGAAAAGTATTTATATTTGTTATTTAATTATATCTTTAATGATTTAAGTACAGAAATTAAGATTTTGTTTTTGTTTGACATTATTTTTTAGCTTTTGAATACGATAACCATGGAAAATGGAAATTATTGGTAAAAGAGGACATTTTTCAAATTTGCCAAAAAGTTGACGGGGCAAACTGGTAGGGGTTCAGTATCGAGTATGAGACCCATTACGGTTAAATACAGCTTGACAACGCCTTCTCATGCTCTCTCAGGTTCCGAATGGTTCTGTGTGGGATATTGTTCCATTCTTGGACCAGCATGGCACCAACCTCCAGGAAACTTCTTGGTTGGACTGGATGGGTTGAAATTGCAAGCTGCAACTCATTCCAGACATGTTCTATTGGATTGAGGTCATAGGATCTTGCTGGCCAGTCCATACGCCCAATCCCATCCCTACTCCCCGATAGCATGGGTAACATGAGGACGGGCATTATCGTCCATCAGAATGAATCTATGAATCTATCACCCACTGCACCTGCATACAATCTGACGTGTACATCCAGGTCCTCATCAATATACCGCTGTGCAGTCAATGTACCACAGTCAAGGACATAGAGCTCTGTACGACAATCCCAGCTGATACCGCACCACACCATTATTGACCCTCCACCATTGCGGTGATGCTCAGAAATGTTGGCTGCGTGGTATCACTCTCCTGGTCTTCTCCATACCCTAGAACACCCATCTGTGTAGTATATGCAGTATCTTGACTCATCTGTAAAAAGGACAGGTCGCCAATCTTCTCTGGTCCATCCAATATGGTCCATGGCCCATTCATATCGTGCCAAGCGGTGGTTCTGGGACAGCGGAATGCGAATACATGGTGTTTTCGATCGGAGACCACAATCGTGCAACCTTGCCCGGATAGTCTGCGTAGAAACATTTACCCCGGATGCACTCCGAAGGTCGCTGCGAAGCTGGGTTGCTGTGGCAAAGCGGTTCCTACGGGCCTAAATGATCAAAAACCGATCTTCAACTGCAGATCTCTCTGCCACCACCATGCCGTCTTACTGGTGTGCCATACTGCTGAAATCTTGCTCAGGCTCTGGTGATCACCATGTGGTGCACACCAAGGGCTTCACCAATCTGACGACGGGTTGCCCCTTGCTCCACCATCCCTACAGCCTGCCACATTTCCGCTTCCGACAAATGTCTTCTTACATTTGCATTCGCCATATTCAATCATTAAATCACAAGGGTTTGTGTTGAAATGAAGACTGAATACCCTACACATGTCATGTACATGTAGACAGTACACGAAAGCATCATGAAAATCAAGGGGTACATGCCTTCCATGACGGCCACGAAAAGTCTGCCTGTCAAGAGAGCTAATGTAAACACTGGGGACCATCTCAATACATTCCTCAATCATATCCACCAAAAATATTGCAAATATGTCACACACAAATTTGACAATGATGTGTCAAATATTTGGTGCTTGACAAACTTTGAGTAGTATATTAGAAGACTGAGCCTAGAAATGAGACTGTCAGTAAAAGGTGTAGAAAAGAACGAAAAACGGCATCGCTGGCATCGGGTGATAATTTTTTGATATGAAAATACAACTCGCAAAATTTCAGATAACCAGAAAACAGATCGTGGAGTTTCCTATCTATGTCATTTATATGGCTACCACTGTTGTTTGCCCATCAAATCCAGCTCTCCGGAAAACAAAAGTATCAAGTTTTCCAAATCGTTACCATGCTTTCTCAAACGAGGCGCGCGTGAACAGACCACTTTTACCAGTGACCTATAAATAAATATAGAACATAAGTACAGAACATAAACACGAGTGTCTACGCATTAAACTCCTTTGACAAACATTCCAGTAGAGGTCTATTTGAAAAGGCCGTGCTGCACAATTGCAAAATAACAATTAACAACTATTTTCAAGACGTGAATCCATCAAAACGTAGCAGAATCTGCTTGCTTCCATTGTTTTGATCTTTCATGTTTCATGTTCGACACGAACGTTCGATATTACTACGCGTTTGGGATTCCCCAATTCCATAAATTGTTAATGGTTATTTGGCTAATATAATTCTTGTTGTATTTGATTTATCAGGTCTTGTGATCAGTTTAAAATACTAATTGTCATATAATAAACAAATTACTACAACAGTCAATTGATCTGTGTTGTTGTATTCCGTCGAGATGACGAAATGAGATTGGCCAGATCAAACGAGAGGCCACAGACCTGGATAAGAACCTGATCGCAACATGAGTTACCACTCTTAAATGTATGAGGATCACAAATTATTGTTATCAAAGGTTTATAAATTTTTGACCCAAAAGAGCATGCATTTATCAAATGCAAACAGTTTTATAATTAAAGTTGAACGTGTGCCATAAATATAGGAGACATTTTCTAGGCAGTATTGTCAGTTTGGCACACTAAATCAAATATGAACAGGATGAGCAATGATTTCTACAAACTTCTCTTGTTCTATGATGGAATAAAAGCAAAGTGGATTTATTGGAAGAAATAAGATTTTTTTTTGTCGAAAAAAGATAGGTTATGACTCCT
This sequence comes from Pictodentalium vernedei, assembly GCA_031216915.1. NCBI lineage: Eukaryota > Metazoa > Mollusca > Scaphopoda > Dentaliida > Dentaliidae > Pictodentalium > Pictodentalium vernedei. The sequence continues at coordinate 45,199,576 of CM062295.1, read as the reverse complement.
CATTGGAACGAGTTTGACGAGCTCGTTCCAAAGAGGGGTCATAACCTATGTTTTTGAGACAAAAATTAACAAAATAATAAAAATTAATTGGCAATTGAGTTTTGTGAATAGCGCTGGCCAGTTTTTGCAGTTACGTTGGGTAAAGAGTTGACACAGATATGAAGGTGGCAAAAATGAGAACTGAAATCAAATATAACCTATTTAAGGCGGGACCCTAAAAGGACCCAGAATGACCTGTACTGCATTTCATGTTTCAACGTTCATAAATCCAGTGTCGTAACATTTTAACAAATGCATCCGACGAACAACTCACTGTTAATTCCAATGGCAGTTACAGTTAAAACTAGAAGTCCTGTCACGAACTGTGCGCTTTTCTAGGCTTAATTGCGCGTATGAATTGCGCGCAATTGCCATATCGAATGTCATCCAAAGCACGGCAGGTTCTCCTGGTTACTCATAGCAAACACGGGCAATGTTTCTGTCAATGGACCTCCGGGTTACCCGGAGGTCCATTGGCTGAAACATTGCTTGTGCACAGGCCATATTTACAGAATTTGATAGCCTTACTATGGTCATATCGCGTAGATTAACGCGCATATCGACGTGCTATTTGTGCGCATTTCAGGACAGGACTTTTAGTTTTAACTGTAGAAGTCATCTTGCAATGTGTCATAGATGGACACAGGCAGCACTTAACAGAATACCTTCAATTCCAATATAACAAATATTAGCAATTCAAAAGTCAATTAAGGTTAATAATTCTCACTCTCTTGATCACAAAAGCAGAAACGCAAAAGTCCGTAATAATTCATAACTAGATTGTCACTGAGCGATATCAATTTTAATTAAATAGTTAAATTGTTTATTCGTGGAATTATTTACATGTAATCTAGCAGAGAAAGTCAGAAGAAAATCGATACATCATATTAAAGATATTGTCATTCGTGAATATAAACGACAACTCAAGATTGTGAAAATTTCACACAAACATGACTTCTCTAATAGGAACACAAAGTGTAATCAATTTTTCCATATTGATATCGCCAGCTCGCGACAGTTCATATTCCTGCGATATACGCCGACTGTAATTGATTATCGCTACATGCTGGGTCCGTTTATTGACATTCTCGCACGTTCCGGGTCATTCGGGTCTAGACTTTATGAAGATCATTTACAAAACATAACGGTAATTGATTTACGGATGTCAATGAAATTTATTATCCGCTGATTTCGCACGAAAATATGGTATAATGAGAAGGTTTGACGTGATATTAATCTAAATGGACAGACAGAATAATGGTGAATATGTTATATACTGCAATCTATCAGGTGGTAATATTTGTCTGTAAAGGTTTGGAGGAAACATGTGTGATAACGAAAATATCTGATTCAAAGTCTTAGATTCAGCCCGAGACGTCCACGGTTCGAACCCCGCCAAGGGTAACGCGTTGTGTCCTTGGGCAAGGCACTTAATCCCGATTGACCACGTGAGGGCACGGTGGCGCTGTGTAATAGGGCGTACTGCACGACGATGGTGCACCTGTCTTCAACCAATGCTGACTCTTCTTGTGTGAAGTTTGTACGTTGTGGAGTCTGACTGTTGTTCGCCGTTGCTCGATGGTCCTCTCCGGTTACTCCGGCTTCATCCACCCGTAAAACTATCCGACACGAGGTGATCCTGGCTGTCTAAAGTGTCCTTGAACCCCAATAAACAAATACATCGTACTTTAGCAGTTATGTATCGTTTCTTGTTATCACCGAGTGATGTGGGAAGGGGAACATTTCTCCCAAGGATAGAGATATTTGTCCCAGTCACGAGGCATGCCTCGTGTCTGGGGCAAATATCTTTTCCCGACGGTGAATTTACTCATCCCACCTCACTTCACTCTGAGATGAATTTTTCTCCCCCCACACACTCCACACGCACCATCGAAATCAAAACAAGGGCTGCGCAAGGCGTAGGCATGTTCGAAGTAGCCTTAATGTATTGTGTGACAGAAAAAGTTTTCTAAGTCGAAGGAGTGAAAAAGGACCATAACTCTGGGAAAAGTTACTGGACGGAGCCCGTTCCTTGTGCATATCCGTTCCCCCATGCGGGTCTATCAGCATACAAAGGAGATCCAAATCCGACCGATAGCTTTGAAATTACAATCCAAAACGTTTGTACGAACTGACAGACGGGAGAACGGATGGTCGGTCGACGGGACGCCATGCCTGTTTATAAAATGTAGACGATGTTGACGTAGTATGGAAATCATTTAATATTCAAAGCAGGTTGGTCACGTGAGGTGCGTAAGATAGATATGTCTCATCTTTACTCAGGACCCGCGTATCTAAACAAGTAACATACCATATAACTGCTCCCTGCACAAACATGCAAAGATGCAACGACTGCCATCTGACTATCCTGCTGTCTATTTTTAGTTTAACTGTAAATACGCCAAATATAAATCAGGTTTTTACTACTTTTCTGGGCAAGAACGGTAATAGTTACACAGGTCTTCGGAAAAGTACACAGCTCACTGTACTTTGTCAGGATTGTGTCTCAAGACAACAATAATTGTTCCAAGGTTAATTCAAAGATTTTCAAGTACCCAATTAAGACATTTTCAAGGACCTCTTAGACGCACAAGTACAAACTTTTGGAAACTGGAAAATTCCACGCAAACATATGTGTTAGTATGCAGGGGTAATAGTTCCGTGTATTTTATGTTCAAACCACTGGAGTTGATAAATGCCCACAGTGTCCTAGGATTGAAAATGTGCATAAGGCTCCCGGCGATGGCTTCGTCTTTTGAGTTTTGCGCTGATCATCACGTTGGAACCAAGATACTCTTAAGTCTGTCTTCGGAGTCAGTGTCTAGTTTTAGGATCTATTGGTACTCAGAAAGGCAGATTAATCAAACCAGATAACCAAGCGGTTGTCCGTAAACTGTTCACCGTAGATGCTGGAAACAAGAAAAACATCTCCAAAATTCATGATACTGCCTGCCATTTTAAGCTTAAAAGAGAAAATCAACCACCATCTAAATGATTTTGAAACTTTCTATAAGCCATTCAACAAAGCAAGGCCAACACCATTTTGTCGTTTTGGCGGTCAAGTCTGATTTGTATTGTGATTGTATTTTCAACATTTCGAATGGAAAATGTTACAAACGAGGTTGAAAAGAGACGGTAAACCCAAACACGTAAAACTGGCTTCGCTTTGTGGGGTTCGAAATATTAATTCCAAAATAGGGGTTAACAATTTCAAATGGCTAGAAAACAATGCATGAAGTTTGATAGCTATATAATTAACCCTTTACCCAACGTAACGGCCAAAACCGGCCAGCGCTATTCTCAAAAATCGCCAATTAATTTTCAAAATATTTTCATTTTTTGTCTCAAAAACATAGGTTATGACCCCTCGTTGGAACGAGCTCGTCGAGCTCGTTCCAACGAGGGGTCATAACCTATGTTTTTGAGACAAAAAATGAAAAAAATTAATTATTCAAGAATTTGTTTTGTAAGTGTCGTCTGCTTCTCATGTTAGGTAAAGGGTTAATATATTTGGGCTACAGGAATTACGAAGGGAGAGTTTATAATGAGATGTGACCAAAATAGCCTAAAATCTGACGTGACGTAAAAACTTCAAAATAGCGATAAATCGAAAAAAACAGCTATCTCCCATTCTTTGAGGTGTACAACATACTACAATTGCAACACAAAAGAGTCGACGCATATTAATTTTTCACTCTATAACCCATCTGGCGTCACCTCAAAGTTCGGCCATAACGGTTTGAAATTTTGAAAGACGAGAGTTCATTGTTAGAAATGGTTTTCTATGGAGATTGTATCCCCCAAATATTAGAAGACTGAGCCTCGAAATGAGATTGAAAGCAAAAGAAAAAAATAGAACGTAAAGTCGGAATCGCTGGCATCGGGTGATAATTTTTTGATATGACAGTATAAAATTGCAAAAATTTCAAATAAGCAGAAAACAGTGTGTGGAGTTTCTTAGCTATGGCGTTTATAAATCGTGAGCTACGTGAATCACAAGGTATCGTTTTTAAACCTTAAACTAACATGAAAAGCAGACGACACTTGCAAAAAAAGTCTTGAATAACTATTTCTTTTTCATTTTTGTTTCAAAAACATAGGTTATGACCCCTCGTTGGAACGAGCTCGACGAGCTCGTTCCAAAGAGGGGTCATAACCTATGTTCTTGAGATAAAAAATGAAAATATAATGAAAGTTAATTGGCGAGTTTTGAGAATAGCTTGTTAATGTAACGGTTGTGGCCGTTACGTTGGGTGAACGGTTAATGAAATATGTAAATAAAATAGACTAAATTTTGAATTGACGAACAACAGTCAAAACGGCGCCAAAGAGAAAAACAAAAGCTATCTCTTAATTTATGGAGCTCTACATACCAAAACTTCTAACAAAAAATCTGACTCATTTCAAAGTTTGACCCATCACACCAATATGAGGTCACCTCAGAGTTTGGTCATAACGGCTGGGTATTTTTTTTAGGACGGCGGGATATTTTTTAGATATGCTTTTTTCTGTGGCGTTTATATTTCCAAACGTTCTACCGTCTAATGTACAGAATGAGATTAAAACTAAAAGGTCACGAAAATACGTTAATTTGGCCTCGCTGTCATCGTGGCGTCATTTTAATTCCAAACAAAAATGAGTGTACCATTTCAAGTGCTCAGAAGAGGGTGTGTGGAGTTTCATAGCTGTGTAATTTATATGTACGGGGATAATGGAATTACAAAGGTGGCGTTTTTAATGAAATATGTCAACATTAGCCGAAAAACGTCAACATGGCGATGAATCGAAGATCAAGAAAAAGAAATTACAACACATTAAACTTTCATAAAAATTGGCCAACATATAATTTTTTGTGATGTCAACCGGAAATTCAACCGTAACAATTTATAATTTCCCAGGTTGACACCACATTTTAGATGTCGAATTTGATGGAGATTGAGTATCTAAAATTTTAAAGAGGGAGGTCAAATAAAGGAGTTGAAATTAAAAGATTAAAAAACCCATTAAAAGCGACGTCGCTTTGGATATCGGCTCGATATCAGAAAACAGATGCCTAATTGCATAACTAGACGTCACCAGTAACAGGTGCGCCAAATTCGGTTACTGTAGCTTTAAACATGTGGGTACAGTGCAGAACAAACAAGAATGACGAGCCCTATATGCCATTTCAACTCATTATGACTCACATCTCATCAAACCTATCTCTACATATATTAACTGGCTGATTGCTAGAAGCCATTATCAGGACTTTCAGAAAAATGAGGGTAATAATAATAATAATAAATAATTTACAAGCCTAAAATCCACAAAAGTGCTCTTTGGCTTTACAAAAACTAATGGAATGCCCGTTGGAAGAAATGTGTTTTCTTGCTTTTCTTGAATGAATTTAAGGTACTGATAGTTTTTATATGTTTTGGGAGTGAGTTCCACACAGTGGGGGCAGCCTCAGAGAATGCCCTGGCACCTGAGGTCTTCAGTCTTGCCCTTGGCTGTGAGAGCAAAGTTTCTTTGCCGGACCTTAAAGCTCGGGCTGGTTCATACCGATTTACAAGCTCAGTGAGGTAGGCCGTGAAGGCTCTTAAAAAAAGCAGACACAGTTTATATTCGATTCTCCAGCATACTGGCAGCCAGTGCAGTTCCTTAAGGATAAGTGTTATGTGGCAAGTTTTTCTATTTCTAGTGACTACTCGAGCTGCACAGTTCTGTATATGCTGCAATTTTATAAGGTGGGCATTTGTTGATCAAGAGAGCAGGGAGTTGCAGTAGTTGAGCCGAGTTGTCACAAAGGCATGAACGAGTTGTTCAGCTGTTTTGTTGTCTATTAAGTTCCTAATTTTGCTGATGTTTCTCAGATGAAAATATGCCACCTGGCACATGTGTCTGACATGTCTGTCAAGTGATAGGTTTTCATCAAAGAAAAAGCCGAGGTTATGAACAGACTTGGTTGAGTAGATGCACACATCCTGGATGTGTAAATCAAGTTTGAGCAATTTAGACAATTGCTGTTGAGTTCCAAAAAAGATAATTTCAGTTTTGTCGTGGTTTAATTTCAAGAAATTAGCAGTCATCCAAGATCTTATTTCCAAAATGCACTGTTCTAATTTCTGCACGGAACAGGCAGCGCTATCTGTATAGAAATGGATGTATAGCTGTGTGTCATCAGCATAACAATGAAACTTAAGCCCATGTTTTCTTATAATGTCACCCAGTGGAAGGACATATATTGTACACAGAATCAGTCCGAGAACCGATCCCTGGGGAACACCGCATGAGAGTGGGAGTTTTTCGGAGCGCTTGCCCTCAATTACAACACATTGTGTACGATCTTGTAAATAGGAGCGAAATCACTGAAGTACAGTGCCTTTAACACCAATCCTATTTTCTAGACGCACCATGAGGGTCGTATGGTCGATCCTGTCAAACGCAGCGCTGAGATCCAGAAGCACGAGACACTATAGCAACTGTTCATCCATTGCCAACAGTAAAACATTTTGGACTCTCACAAGCGCATTTTCAGTGCTGCAACACGGTTTGTAAGCTGACTGAAATGCTTCGGACAGACTGTTAGATTCTAAGTGAAGGTACCCGAGGGTACCCGAGCAAAAGCCAATGTTTTCCATGCTGATGTTTATATTCAGTCAAATGCAAATAATATGCTTATATACATTTGTACTTTTACAAATTCAGATCACCAAAAATAATCCAGCCCTCAACCAGTTAAGAATGAAGAAGAGTTTTAACAAATCGTTTAGAATGAAGTCCCTGGGACAAAACAAACCTTCTGTTATGTCCGTTTGGAAGTGAAAGATGATTCAGTATTGAATAAAATAATAAATCACAAAAGACTGTAGTACTTACAGCTGATTATGGCCTGGTATTGCATATTGGTGAGAATTGTTCACATAACTTTTGCACAAATTCACTGTAGTTAACCCCAAATCGTGCGTTATTCATCATATCATGTCTGTCGCAACCACAAAATGGAACAGACAGAGCTGGAAATGAACAAAATTGACGGGTGCAGTTTTAAGCTCCCGTGAAATCAGAGACGAGAGTAAATTGCACCCGTAAAATGTTAGTGTATGGATTTTGAAGGGAATATTGTCACCAAACACCAGAAACCTTAACCCTTTGAAACTGAGTGGCTGCTTTTCCAGCCAGGAGCATGATACATCAAAACTTCATTAAATAGGATGGCTGTTCAGCAAATGTGTGGAGTAGACCAATCAGTATTTTCAACGTGCAGCCCCAAGGCTGCACGTTGAAAATATTGATTGGTTTACCCCAAATAATGAATATGGACTCTTCTAATTGCTCTCATTGAATTGCATGGCAGATACTACTGGTGTCCAAAGGGTTAAATGTATAAGGAATTGCTGAATTTATGACAGTAACTTGTCACTGGCCACAGTGTACTGCTTTCTCAAAACTGTTAACGGCACACATTTATATGCCCTCACAGTATATTAGTGCTCCACAATATTCTTCAACGAGTGCATTTTTTAGCTCCCGTAAAATAGAAATCGCGGGTGCTGACGGCAGCAATTGCACCCGTCTCATTTCCAGGACTGAACAGATATTTACTTTTGTTCTGCATTTGGGAAGTCGTTCATCGTAAGCGAGGACGAAAAATGCTCCATGTCCCTTTAGAATGTCGTACATAATCATTCATTCACATGCATTCATAAGCCGTAATAATACGCAATGCCACTTGTTTAGCTGTGCACAAGACAACACAACACTGGTGAAAACCACACACGGTGGTTTTTCTTCCCTGTGATACACAGCTGGGAAGATCTGTGCACGGCATAATAACAACCAAAGAAATATCAGGTTGTTAGCACACATTTACTCACAGCTACGGGAACATGCATTTCGAGTTATTCTATATTTCTGAACTTCCAAGCAAGATGATGCTGATATGCATTTCCAACACAAGTGTATTATTAAAAAATGCCTACCTGTTTGAACTCAGCGTTGATGAAAATCAGATGCTTAGGTGAGTGGGGAAGGGGCGAACCCAAAGGGAGTCAGTGGAGGCTCTGCCGCCTGTCGTGGAGATCTAGGGAAACCCTGGCTGATGCGGGGGTGTTAAGTCAACACTTTTTTGCGTGGCCCAAGGAACTGTTTTACAGACATTGCTCTATAGGTTTTACGGGCTTTTATTGAAGTCCTTCGTCAATATCATGAAGTTGAGCTATATTCACTTCATATGTACTCCGAAAAGAAGAAAAAATCGATAAAGACCAAATGGGAATCTCTGCAAGCCCTGATCTATCAACTTTTTCAGTAATTTCCTTGTACGCACGGGACAACACCCCTCGACACTACAAGTATTTTCCCTTTTTTCATGAAAAGCCCATACTTCCTTATGCAACACTACCCTGATACTGATTAGTAAACTACTGTTTCTCTGTAATTCTTTAGATAGAAAATACTTCTACTCTTAAATTTGCACGTCAGTAGATAACTGCATTTAACATTCATTCTGTGTCATTTTTTTTACTTAGAGATGTATACAACATTTAATCTGAATAAAAATATAAAAAAGACATTGCTCTACAACAAGTCAACATCCTTCTTGAAAGGCGCACATAATTCGTTTACAAACATTGTACTTCCACCAGTCGAACAGCTTATCATGGACCAGTACTATAAAACGGTTATAATTGTATTTTCTTGAATTGTATTTTCTTTCTGACAATTAAGAACTGAAAGAAATTATTAGCGTTTCAAAAGACTTGGCAATTTACCTACTGGTAATTGTCACTTTGTTTAAAACGCTAATGATCAATTTCGGTCATTTATATAAATGGGTAGAAAATACAATTTTGTAAAATACAATTGTAAAAGTTTTATATTATTGGGCCCAAGAATCACCGCCAACAAACACGCTATAACAGAAGGACACTTTCACGAAAGCCTGAAAGAAATTGGACGTAGTGGCATTAATAACCCGTGGCCTCGATACACGTTTTTCAGACCGACACGTTAAGATCACGTATTCAACATCATATTTCTGTCCAGATGTGTTCTATACAATACAATCTAATAAGAAACAAAGTCTGCCATACCCCCACCCCATTCATACTGAATACCTATCAATCTGAATAAATTTTTGGTCAAATTTCTTATGAGATTTATCACATATGTTCCGCTGGACGTCACTGGACAACAAAAATAAAACACTTAGATAAAGGTCGAGGTTACTCCATCTCAATTCAAATCGTGAACAAGTTCATAATTCGAACTGAGATGGAGTAACCTCGACATTTTATAAGTGTTCAACCGATTACCAAAAATGGTCGCTGACCGATTGCCGGTTATCTGAGCTCACAATCGGCCGATTCTGATGCCGATTCCGATTGTAATACCGTGCACTACTGGACAAGTCGAGGCTCGAAAGAACTGCATTAAACTGGACATTTTTCACAGTGTTAAACTTTGTTGACTGGGGTCGCAGTAAAATTACCAGTCACGCACACTTGGGCGGTAAACGTGGCTCTTAGAGCCACGTTTACCGCCCAAGTGCGCGCGACTGGTAATTTTACAGCGACCTAAGTCAATGGATTGCGACCTTCACTTTTCCGGTATGAACTGGCGATTGCCGCACGTACGCAAGTGTAAGCTTTACATGTCGTTTAACTTGAATATCCCGTAAAGAGGCGTCCAGAGAGATTAAGAATACACATGATGGTTGTTTCTCAACTTTATTGAATGGTATCATTGACATCATTTTACATTAACAATTGAACAATTGCAGAAGATAATAAAATGCGGTTAATGAATCCTCACAAAATGCTTGGCAACAATCGGATGAACCGATGTTCCAGGCGCCGTTGCCGTTGTCATGGCCCGATTGTGGTGGCCGGTTCCGATCATCGGTTGAACACTACATTTTATAAGTGGGTTGTAAGTATACATTCATAGAATGATCACTGGCCCCGAAAAATACGATGTTATAGGCAGTATGCATTTTGAATCTCCTTCCATTGTTATCATCTGTTCGAATATTTCACTTGGTGACGTCAGACGGTAACACATGCCACTGGAGCCGCAAACATAGAAAAAACTAAGCGGGCTCTCGTCCAATCAGTGGGCGAGGATGATAGCCTTATTGGAACATAACTTCTACTGGCACATTGGTACTGGTGGAGTCAACGGAGAAGTCCAATTTTGCTATATCGTCTCTCAGTAGAATTCTATTCTTTGATAACTTTTTCGTTAGAATTGTAACGGTTGAACTTCGTTGAAGCAATGATGCAAAAAGTACTCCCGGCAGTTTGCGAGTCCAGTAAGAAATGTTATTCAAAGATGATGACATTTGACCAATAGTCCTTTGTAGTACATAAAACGAAACAAAAGAATAGAATTGCCAGTGTCCATCTGTTTTCAGATATTATGACAATATATTTTTTAGGTTTCAATCTCGATTTTCTCCGAAATTATACCCCTATGTCAAACAGCAAAATAATGGGAAGACCACAAAACCTCAAAATTACCCTTCAATAGCTAAGTGAGCAAAAGGCCCAGAAGGCAGATATAAAAGTGACCAAGCAGGTAAAAACTTTTCATCTTGACCTAAAAGAGGATAGAGAGATAGACATTTTATTTGTACAGTTTTCTTACAAAAAATCTAAATACCATAATTAAAAATGCATTTGATATATTATACCGGGGTGGCGTGAACAAGATTGTCCGTCTTCTAGCCGCACCTATACAGATAAAACTAGAAGTTCTTTCACGAACTGTGCGTTTATCTAGGCTTAATTGCGCGCAATTGCCATATCGAATTACATTCAAGCACGGCAGGTTCTCCTGGTTACTCATAGCAAACACAAGCAGTGTTTCTGGTTAACCGGAGGTCCATTGGCTGAAGGTATCACAGAACTAAATATTTTCCCATAGGCGACCATTATAACGTTCAGGTGGAAAAAAATATGATCGCATCACTTTAATTTTGGCTTTCAAAGATCTCTGTCAAGTATAGCCATTCAGACAACTTTTTCTGATCTGATGCAACAAATAAGAGAGAAAAACTGGCACAAAGGGAAGTACCGGTCACGTGCACATATTTTTCAGGGAACTCCCTACAAAGACACACAAAAGGTAAATTGTTTTTTTTTAGGTCCAAAAGTCATCAAATCAGCCTCTTTTTTATCAGGAGTATCCAACAATAATGCAAGATGTCAATAGAATGTTTCAAACTTTTATTGAAACAATGGATTTTCCCAAGGTTGTTTATTTTTAGAGATTGCATCATTTCCAAGTGCTACATTTTAAGGCGATTCACTCTAATTTCAATATTTAGTTCCGCGATACCTGAAACATTGCTCGTGCACAGGCCACATGTACAGAATTTGATAGTCTTACTACTGTCATAAACGCGTAGATTAATGCGCAGATCGACGTGCTATTTTGTGCGCATTTCATGACTGGACTTCTAGTTTTAACTGTATGAATTGCGTCTGAACTTACGAGGAATTAAGATGTACTGCACAAATATCGTTAAAATAAGGTAAAAGGTAGGCAATCAACTGTCGGATTTCCACCGTAAAATGTTACTGCGAAAATACAGTTTTACACCATTTTAGAAATACAAACATTTTATTCGATAGAGCAAAACCTTGGAAATGTTATTCGACTTCTCTTCATAACACAAGGAGGTTGTTCAGTTGTGAAGCGTGGAACAGTTTTTTTGAGAGTGAGGTCATATTTATTTATTTTTTATTTATTTATTGGGGTTTAACGACACATCCGACAGGCAGTGTCACCTCGTGTCGGACAGTTTTACAGGTGCAGGAAGCCGGAGTACCTGGAGAAAACCACCAGGCAACTGACAGACTCCCCAACGTACTAACCCCACACAAGCAGGCAGGGTTAGCATTGGTTGACGACAAGTGCACCAGCGACATGCAGCACGCCTTAGACCACAGCTCTGCCCCCCCCCCCCCCCAAGGACACAACTCAGGTACCTGGTGGGGATTGAACCGTGGACCTTTCGGTTCGAAGGCCAATGCAGTAACCACTGAGCCACCGCGCTCCCTCCTCCACTTTTAAACTTTAAACTTTAAATATAAATCCTAGTTTAGGCTCCCCATGTTACTGGTTTACAGGTAAAGATATCCGCATATACATCGTTAGGATATAAACGTGAGATTTCGTATAAATTCTGATGAACGATTGAAAAAGTTGAATTCCAAAGCTGTATTGAATGAGAAGGTACACGTGCGTAGTCGTCTAGGCGACATGCTACGTATGTGCTAGATATGCAGAAAATGTTTCTGAGACGCCTCTTTGAGCAATAAAAAATTCTAATGACAATTTCCCTTTCACTATTATTTATGTGCTGAACTACTATATTTCTAACTCCTTACACCGTTATTTATTTATGGTGTTTAAGTCACATACTTATGCATAATGGCTATTCGCGACCGTGACAGTTTTAGAGTGGAGGAAGCCGGAGTACCCGGAGAAAACCACCGAGTATCAACGAGCAACTGTCAGCTCCTCAACATTCCAACCCTGTTCAAGTTGCGCCGAAGCAGGGTTACAGCGGTTGAATGCATGTCCAGCATCGACGTACAGTACGCCTTAGTACAAGGCGTCATCGTGCCCCATGTAGGCTGCTGGGATAAAGCGCCTTGCCTAAGAACACAATGTGGATCGTCCCTTCCATTTCACTGTTCCTAACGTGAATCTCGTGATCGTTACAGACGAGAAAGAGGCGCACACGAGTAGCGGTTCACCTCTTTATCCTTGAACTCGACATGTCGCTTATACGGCCCAGGATCGTGGTACGACCTGAATTCATAGAGAATATAATTACTCATTGAAATTGTGCGGTAGACCAATCATGATTTTCAGCGTGCAGCCCTAAGGCTGCACGTTGAATATATTGGTTGATCTTCCCGCATGTAACGAATATAGGCTCTACCAATACCTGAACTGAACTGGCGTGGAATATACTATTTGAGTTTAAAGGGTTTAGATAACAACTCACCGTACAAAAATTAGTGAAATATATGCTACGAGTACTGCTTAAAATGTAATCACACGAAATACTAACAGAGGGCAGTTCATGTGCAGAGAAACATTTTTTTTTTCCGAACGGACTCTTTAATTCTCTCCATTGCATCGACAAGGTCGAATATTTCTTTCTTTTGGAAGAATGAGTTGTTACAATAGATTCATTAATAGCTTTAATCTGTCGCCGTATGGACATAGGGCTGCAGGCTATAAAGATACCAAATGGACTATACTCTCCCTGTCAACTGCACAACCTTATCGTGTGATGAAGAGACACCAAATATCAATTCCTAGGTTTTACTCCAAGATTGCATTAAAAAAGTCGTAATTGTTAAAAAAAAGTAGTATAAAATGGTATTTTACCATAGCATTTTATGGTAGAAGTACACACAGCCAGTTGTCAGTATTTTTATTGTATTTTAACGACAAAATAGGGGGCGCGGTGGCGTCGCGGTAACCGGTTCTCGTCAGATCACCGAAGTTAAGCAACGTCGAACGCAGTTAGTAGTTGGGTGGGTGACCATTTCAGCGACTGATTCGCGCTCCCGCGTCGTGTCCATGGGCAGGGCACTTCACTCCGACTGCCCACATGGGGGCACGATGACTCTGTGTACTAAGGCGTACTGCACGTCGATGGTGCACATGTCTTCGACCAATCTAACCCTGCCTGTGCTGCAGTGCGGCGTTACGATGTTGGGGAGCTGGCAGCTACTCATCGTTGCTCGGTGGTTCTCTCCGGCTTCCTCCGCCCATAAAACTGTCACGGTTTAGCCATTGCGCATAAGTATGTGACCTTAAATACCAATAAATAAATAAATAAATAAATAAATAAATAAATAAATAAATAAATAAATAAATAAATAAATAAATAAATAAATAATAACGACAAAATATCTGTGCTGAGTTGAGACGGCGTATATTATATCTAGAGTTAAGCCGTAGATTTACAATTCATGAGTGATGATTCATGATTCGTTTTGGGGCATAGAACAAAGCTATGTCATGAAGGTAAAGAAATGATAATTTTCATTTATTCAAGAAACAAATTTCCTGGTGTCTCTTAGTAAAGTGGACGGGGATACACGTTTAGACCCTTTAGTGCTTACCCATAACCCAGTTATGCTGGGTTATGGGTAAACACTAAAGGGTCTAAACGTGTATCCCCGTCCACTTTACTAAGAGACACCAGGACCATTTAGTGTTTACCCATAACCCAGTTATGCTGGGTTATGGGTAAACACTAAAGGGTCTAAACGTGCATCTAGGAACAAAAATAAATTTTGCCTCTTCAACAGTCGTCGCATTTCCCTACACTTTCATTGGCTGACAGCCGTCTATATATCTCCAAAACATTCCTTCCACAAATCCGCCTGTGATTAAATATCATATCACCAATTCTCTCACTTCTATAAATCGGAGGAAAATAAGAAAAAGAAGAGGTCGCGAGAATCTCATTAATCGGCCCATCAGTTCCTCCCAATGTCTTCATGTGGCAAACTGTAAACGAACTTAATACAAGATGACATGACATCGAATAATGGCGAGCGAATAACTATATGAAATGACATAGGCTAAAAGTTAATCAATTGCGGGCTTCCAAAGATCGTTTTTGTAACAATTTCCTTTAATAGGATATTTCTAAAGTAATCTATTTAAAAATAATCATTTTAGTTGCTGTGTGTTATTATATACATCCAAAATCTACTAAGTAACAGCTGATCATTACTCTTGTCTTTAAAGGCCGGCATACATTCTGTCACCGAATATGCTATTACGCGAAATTAGGGTTGTACAATTATTGACTATCACATTTCTCTGTCAGGAATCTTATACCAGTCCGGTCGGCTTAGTCTACATATCTACAAATGTTGTTAAATCGCATCTTTCCTTCCATCTACAGTACGTGGAGAGTGTATTATCACTAAATCACCCGCAGAGTGGAGATTCCACCCAAGCAATAATTGCAAATTTGTTGCGAAGCATAACCAGTGCAAGCAAAATTTCTGCCATTGGACCTCCGGGTTAAACCCGGAGGTCCAATGGCTGAAACATTGCTTGCATTTTTGTCGATATGTACACAATTTGAAAGTTATAGCTTGGGTGATAACTCCACTCCGGGGGTGATTTAGTTACACTCCACTCTCCACGTACTGTACACAAAAATGTGATCCACGTTCGGACCCTGCGAAACATCGAAATTTGGTTCGAAATTGTCCCAATGATTCGATGCGATTCGCGTGGCTGACAGTTTTCGTCATTGGAAGCGATTTATTGGAAAGTTAGCTCCATTAATTTTCTAAATTTGTCAGAAACTGAACACTTCGGGTAAGGGGATTTCATATAAAATAGAAATTTCTAAAAGTTAGTGAATTTGTGCCTTCAATGTGCGCATCATTGCACAATCTTCAGGCATTTTTCTGCAGAGTTGTATAAAAATACAGACGCTGACTTTTTGCAACATGTTTTCACAATCAGTTATATTTATTTATTTATTGATTAATTGGTGTTTAAGGTCACATACTTATACTCAATGGCTAATCATGACCGTGAAAATTTTACGGGTAAAGGAAGCCGGAGTACCCGGAGAGAACCACCAAGCAACGACGAGCAGCTGCCAGCTCACCAACATCGTAACTCCGCACTGCAGCACAGACAGGGTTAAATTGGTTAAAGACATGCGCACCATCGACGTGCAGTACGCCTTAGTACACGGCGTCATCGTGTCCCCATGCGGACAATCCTAGCGAAGTGTCTTGCCCAAGGACACAACGCGGGAGGGCGAATCGACCGCTCAGACGGTCACCCATCCGACACAATCAGAACGTTTGACTGTTATTCTCTGTTATATAAACCCATTTAAAAATAAGGAAACGGCGCTTTCGCCATCTTTTGACGGTCTGTACCTTTTTTCTGTTACCATATCAACACACTAAAAACTAAAGTGTTAAAACTGACACTTTCAAGGTGTTAAACCCATTCTAACTCTTAGGGTTTGATTTTAACATTCAAAGTGCAATGCTTTAAGCACTTAGACATTACAATCGTCAGACATCTGAAACTTGAATGGATGGCACTCCCCATGTGTCTAGCATTGGTGGTTCTTCCAGAATCGTCCATAATTTGATTTGCGCTTAGTGGGTACATAATTAAAAGGACACAATGCAGATGACGCGGATCAGGCTCGAGAGTTCGAGCCTGATCTGCGTCATCTGCGTTGTTTCCTTTTAAGTGTCGCGACATTACACTTGTCAAGTGGTATTATTGTAACACCTGTCAAGTTCTGGGATATCTACACTTGAACAAAGTGCTAGTTCAGCACTTAGTAAGTGTTAAATACAGCACTTCAAGTGTAGTTTTTAACACTTTAGTTGTTAGCGTGAACAGTGTGCGCATCGTGACATTTAATGCAGAGACTATCCTTTCCATTAATACAATACTCTTGGGGTTAATATTTGCTAATCTTTATTCCTGGAAGAAGAAAAACTTGCAAATTACTTTAGGGGATCGAACTCGGGACCTCCAGCATAGAAGTCTAACAGTCTACCACTGAGCCACCGCGCTCCCCGCCCGTCCTATAATTTTAGGGGAGATAAGTTTATCGAAAGTCGATTTTCATGACGAGATAAGTCAGGGATGATTCAAGTCGCGATTATTCGCAAATTTCCGAATCGTAAATTTCTAAATTCTTAGTATTTCCACTGCGCAGGAGACCTGGTAACAGAAGAAATGTTCTAGAGGTTCAGCCTCCGAATCTATATAAATTTGGTTAATTGCGGTATCAGAATATTCCTCGTTTTTGATTTACTTGATAAAACAAATGATTCGCCATTGAATACAATACTAGTGTGGAGACTGACAATATTTATATGATTGTACAAGAGTACGACTGGGCGTGGCTGAATACGCCTGTTAGCCATTTTGAATCGTACAACTTTGGTTGAGATCAAATGATCCAAACATGAGTTATCTATTTATTTATTTATTGGTGTTTAAGGTCACATACTTATGCACACTGGCTAATCATTACCGTGACAGTTTTACGGGTGGAGGAAGCTGGAGTACCCAGAGGGAGCAACGACGAGCAGCTGCCAACTCACCAACATCGTAACTCCGCTCTGCAGCACAGACAGACAGGTTTAGAGTGGTTGAAGACATGCGTACCATCGTGCAGTACGCCTTAGTACACGGCGTCATCGTGCCCCCATGTGGACAATTGGGGTTAAGTGCCTTGCCCAAGGACACAGCGTGGGAGTCCGAATAGATCGCTCAAACGGTCACCCATCCGAGGACTAACCGAGCTCGACGTTGCTTAACTTCGGTGATCTGACGAGAACCGGTTACCGCAACGCCACCGCGCCCCCAACTGGAGTTATCAGTCGGAAACCAAAAATGTAAATGGGCGGTCAAATTCTAACTCGAGGAAGAACCGTAACTCATGTAAAAATAATTGTACGGAACCCATATTCGAACCTGGCCTGAATTACTAGCTGGGTAATAAACATTTCAACTGTGGTTGGTATCCAATAATCCAAAAGGGAGTTTTCGGTCGGAAACCAAAAATGTTAACGGACGGATAGACAGAGGGGCAGGCGGACGGACAGACTGTTTACATAATACGACAGTTTTACAGTTTTTTAAACGGGCGTATAGAAACGTGCAACATCTACAGTTGGGAAAGCGTGTAATTCGATACGAGAATCGAAATCCTTACCCTGATTCGATTCGGTATTTGATTCGACCCGAAATTTGAGATGAAAAAGCCCCAAAATCGCGATGTTCTTTGGCTCCTTTCTTTGGCAATATTTATTAGTGCAGAAAAAATTGTGAAAAGCCCCAGCTTCGCTATTTGTATACAGTACGTGGAGAGTGGATTGTAACTAAAACACCCGCAGAGTGGAGTATCACCCAAAGTATCACTTCCAAATTCTGTACATATGGACAAAAAAACACAAGCAAAGTTTCAGCCAATGGACCTCCGGGTTTAACCCGGAGGTCCATTGGCTGGAACTTTGCTTGTGATGGTTATGCTTTGCAACAAATTTGCAATTATTGCTTGGGTGGAATCTCCACTCTGCGAGTGATTTAATGATAATACACTCTCCACGTACTGTACTTCTCTACAGGAAAGTGACTGACGTTTGTGATGAAATGATGTGCACAGCAATGATACAACTTCGCTAACATTTTGAAATTTCAAGTATTATATGAAATTCCCATACCTTTAGTGTTAAGCTTACTGACAATTTTAAAAATTGAGGGGGTGAAGGTGTGAGGGAGGGGGGGGGGGCGGGGTGGACATTACTATAAATCTCTTCCAGTGATGAATATTGTCTACCATGTGTTCTAAGGCCCTGTAATAATTTAATTATAGTTCTCTGTTGTGTTATGGGCGTAGATTGCTGATCATCATTTTCCCTTTATTGTTATTTATGCCGTCTAGTCGTACACAGACAAATGCTTCTTCACGCAGAAATATGCATGTCGGATTGAAAGGGTCAAACGCTTGACCATTTGTGTTTAAATTACAATTAACTTTTATACTAAGTACCAATTGTAATATTCATAATATGGCAAATCCGAGTTAAAAATGAAACTATAAGCAAAGAACACATTGAAATGGTACTGCGCTTTGTCTGAATCATGTTACCTATTTTCGTTGCCTTTGCAAAACGAAACTATGTCCTACCATTATCAAAGTGTACATACAGTACGGCCGCCGTGGATTTGTCACTTTCCGCGGGTGTCAATATTTCCAGGGACGGAATAATATTTGATTCCAAACACTAATTATAGGAATAATCATCAAAAGTTTAATTAATGAAGCACCGGGTACAACCCGGTGCTTCATTAATCAAAATTTTGCTGATGATGATTTTGTTACCAGGTAAACGCATGCGTGGACATCACTGCCCATGCGTGAATTACAACCAGTCCACGTCGACTACACTGTATAACGTTCTAAACGCATTGATATAAATGAAGTGTTGTCAATACCAGTCACTTAGAGTTTTTTGCATAGTTGAGTTAAACGCTACGACATATGTGAAATATGAAGCGATTGACGGAAACCGTCATCGTTGTCTCACCATTTGGCTTAACATCTGTTTATTGTGTTGTAAATAAAGGTCACGTGACGGGTAAGCATGTGTCATTAATGGGAAGATGTTGACAGACTCAACTGATATTGAATGATGACAAATACACTGACACCGAGAATGTCTGAATTCCTACAAATAAACAAGTTAGCTTCCAGACAAAAAAAAATGTTATAACAGTCCATACAATAAATGCAGAGATGGCAAGTTGGTTGTTACCGTACAATGTCTTTGCGTATTGGGTTCGTGTGTGATGATACAACAAAAAACTGCGGTACCTATTCCGCCGCCCACGTTCAGATCTGACCGTGATAAAAATCTTTAGATTTAGCGTACAACGGAAGTCCCTAAACATTTTCCCAAAAGTTTGTTCCAAATGGCAGTACACAATGAATTTATTTATTTATTGTTGTTTTAAGGTCACATATTTCTGCACAATGGCTACTCATGACCATGACAGTTTTACGGGTGGAGGAAGCGGGAGTACCCGGAGAGAACCACCGAGCAGCGGCGAGCAACTGTCAGCTCCCCAACATACCAACTCCACACAAGCAGGGTTAGCATTGGTGAAGGCAGGCGAACCATCGACGTGCAGTACGCCTTAGTGCACAACGCCACCGTGCCATCACGTAGGTGAAGTGTCTTGCCCAAGGAAACAACGCGATTGCCGCAAGTGGGATTCGAACCGAGGACCTCTTGGCTTGCAGCCTGCACCTCTACCAACCGAGCCACCACGCCCCAGCCCACAATAAAAGACTGATACCATTGTCATATTTTGTTTACATGTATAATGTTTTCAGCCATTTAAATATTTCAGAACTTATAAGTAAACAAACTGTTAACAAGACTTGAAGTTGAAATATACACGCCCACAACACCCGTAACACGGTAGTTCATTGGTTAGCGCGTTGGTATACAGATCGAAAGGTCGTATGTTCGATCCTTACATGCGTCATTTCCGTTGTGCTCTTAAGGAAGACGCTTAATCCCAGCTACCTAATTGGGAGCACGGTGGATTAGTGTGCAAACAGGGGCGGCGGAAGCTCGATAAAAGTGGAGGGTAACAAATTTAAAATGCTACCATGGTTCCACACAGTGTGATAAAGGTTAAACTCGTATATCGGTGAATGTACCATGACTCACTATAATATCTCGTTTAGATGAATATGCCGTTGTGTGGTCACTGTATTGTCCGTTTCTTCTACTTCAACCATCTTCCAACCCGAAGGCCAGCCTTCCGGTTGGAAGATAGTTGAAGCAGTAGAAACGGAACGAAGCGACCGAAAGTGGGATTTACAAATGTTACAGTTTCATGAATGCCTGTATATTGACACGTTTGCATGCACCCATTTGAACTCACTGTGTAACAGCGAAACATATCTGTGGAAAAAAGGTGGAGGAGCACGTGCCTCATGTGTCCCCTGGCTCCGTCGCCTCTGTCAGTGCAAATGTGTACTGCTCATAGATGGTATGCTTGTCTTCAATCGATTCTAACCCTGATTGTGCGAGATTAGCAAGAAGAAGAGTCCGAGAGTTACTTGCTGATGCCAGGTAGTTCTGTCCGGGTACTTCTGCTTTCTCCACCCGTAAAGATGTCAAACGCGATATGGCCCAGACTGTTGGAAGCGTCGGTAAACACTAATAAATTTATTTATTTATTTAGTGGGATTTTAACGAAACTTTCGAAGTCAGGTTCACCTCGCGTCGGACAATTTTACGGGCGGAAGAAGCCGGAGTACCCGGAGAGAACCATCGAGCAACGGCGAGCAAATATGAAATTCCCCAACGTACTAACTACGCGCAATCCAGTTTAGCATTGGTTGAAGACAAGTTCACCATCGACGTTCAGTACGCCTTAGTACACAGCGCCACTGTGCCAACACAAAGTCAATCGGGATGAAATTCCTTGCCCAAGGACACAAAGCAGTTACTCCTGGTGCGGATCGAACCGTGGACCGTTCGGTTTGATGTTCCATGCTCTAACTACTGTGCCACAGTGCTTCCAAACACTAATAAATAAATAAATAAATAAATAAATAAATAAATAAATAAATAAATAAATAAACTTAATTAAGCACCCCGTTTTTTCGTAGTGGTGTTAATAGAAACTGTCGTTACCTCCATGCTATCGTTCAGATGGCCAGAAGTGATTGTTTGAGGAAAGAATGGTCTATTGGAAAATGAAAGACAACACAATGATGAAAATATGCAGCATTTTAATGCCGCTAATTACACATATCTGTTACTAATGTTTGGGATGGAAAAATGTTCTCCCGACATGTATGGTGCTGGAACGGCTCATGATGAAACAATGCCGGTAAATACTGACACAAATGCAACTTGTGATCTCCTGAACACCATAGCAGTGTCTGACGTCTGTAGAGAGTGTATCCACCACGTGTTCGGATGACATCCTGAACCCTCATCCTAATGCTACCAGTGAGCCTTCTGATACAATCCAGGGCCAACTACTGCCACTCCTCATACAATGCAGCTTAAAAGTCGGCCAAATTCTATACAGGCAGATCCCTTGATTGCACACGACGCATAAGAAAGTCCCAGATGTGTTCTAGGGTATTCAAATCGAGGCCCATTGCTGGCCAAGGTAGTGTTGTAATAGCGTTGTTCTGGAGGAATGCTTTCACAGCATGAGGACGATGTGGCCTTGCATTGTCGTCCATGAATACAGGGCGAGTAGTGGACGGGTGGCTGTCAAAATGAGACACGACAACTGGGTTGAGAATGCCCCGGATATACTGACGACCATTGATATTCACACGTACAGTCACCATATTAAGTTTCCAATCGCGAGAGAGTCAATGCCAGACCATTACTGATCCTCCACCATAGGGAACAGTAGGTCTGATGTTCCTGGGCACGTAAGCAGTATTTCTATGCCTTCACACCCTCATGTGACCATCTGTGACGTGAAGCAGGAACCTACTCTCGTCTGACCAATGGACTCTCCTCCATGTCCTGAGATGCCAATGTTGTCGTACCATACACCACTTCAAACGTCTGTGGTGCTAATCGGATAGAGCTGGACGCCTAATGACTCTTCTGGACCTTAAACCCAGTGCTTTGAGACGGTTTCAGACAGTTCTGTTGCTCAAACGCCTGTTGTGGGGGCAAAAGCGTTTCAAAACCCCACTTAAAGCAAAGGGTTCACGCCTAACGAGGCGTGTCAGACTCCGATCTTCCCGAGGAGAGGTCGTTTTTGGTCGGTCCTTAACACCGTTGGTTTGTTGATTTTTTTCGGACAAGTCTACTGATGAGAGAATGACAAAAGCCAAGTTGCCTTCCAATAGCTTTGAATGATATGCCTGTTGCATGCATGCCAACGATTTGCCGTCTTAGTGCCTCTGAGAGTCTCCTCCGTCAGGCTCCTTGCCATGTCAGCATTTACTGATAAAAGAAATAACATGCTTTCTTGTTTTAGACCCAAAATAAATCATTAGCGTTTTTAAAGATATGGTAATTTGCCAATTGGCAAGTTTCCACATGTTTAAAAATGGTAATGATTCATTTCAACCCATTTAAAATCATAACTAGAAATATAATTCTAGAAAGTACAATTGTAAAAGTTTAAAAGTATTGGCCTCTGGTCTAATTTTGTCAATCGTATTTTCACTGCTTATTTTTATTCCTCGTGTTCTTTCCAGATTCCATCGACTCCATTCATTTCAATCTCGATTTTCTCCTATTTTATTTTATCATATGACTCGTCCGTTTTGTTCACTTTAAAACATTTGATATTTTGTTTTCATATTAATCAGTGATAAATAAATTTCATTGGTCAATTTCAAAACTAGACAATTTGATTGGCTGAACAAAATACAACTGGGCCACATTTTCATAATTTGCATAAGTAGAGTTGGGAGCTTTCATTGGTCAATTTCAAAACTGGACAATTTAAATGGCTAAACAAAATACAATTGGGTCACATTTGCATAATTTCAGTAGGGAGAATTTACGTTATCTGCCCTATTTAGGGTGGGTTATATTGTATTAATCTTTCATTTTTTTTATATTTTCACTTTTTGCTTTCAAAAAATAGGTTATGACCTCTCATTGGAACGAGCTCAACGAGCTCGTTCCAATGAGGGGTCATAACCTATGTTTTGGATGCAAAAAATGAAAATGTTTAGTTATACGAGGATGTTTTTTTCCAAGTACCATCTGCAACTCAAGTTAGGTGATGGGTTAAAAAGTCATACTAAGTGGTTAATTTGTGCGTGTGTGTGTCATATGATAAATAGAATATGAAATGAGTGTTTTTCTCATATAATATTTATGAAACTCGTCCGAATTGTCCGTTTGGGCTCGCCAAAACGGAAAATTCTTAGACTCGTTTCATAAATATTATATGAGAAAAACACTCATTCCATATCCTCTATATGCGTACATTTTATCGACACGATATAGCCCTAGATGCTGAAATTGCGCAAAGCATCAATAAATAAATTAAAATTTTCCTTTAACAGTACTGTGCCGACATAAGTGGACTAATTGTTTCGACTGGACTGCGACTGGGTCACGATCCGCTCATAATTCTCTGTCAGCTTTCCTCCACATGACACTACAAAATCTCATCTGTTGAAAAAGATGTGCGAGAACATTGAATCCCAGAAGCTTTTTTCGTCAAATTTTATCATTTCTGTCTGTCTTGATTTCAATATGCGTTTTTATGATATGTTAACCTGTGAGTTATCGCAAATTATCTAAAAGATATTTTTCGATATCCGTCGACTTGATGGATAACGCGGAATACACCTCAGTAGCCTCCCAAAATGACGTCAGTCTGCGGCGCATTACTTCTCCGTCGATGCTGTTACAGGCGAGTCAGTGACGGCTTTACCACCAGTACCAGAAGTTAATGGTATTGCAAGCCGTTCTGGCGATTCTATGACTGAAAAATTAAATGTATAATAATAATAAAATAATTAAGTAAAAAAATAATTTAGATGTATAGAAAGTGACCCCGAGTGTGATGTTAAACCTTAAATTTGGTTAACTTTTCCGAAAAACCTTGATCGATTCGCCCAGGAAGTTTTGTTTTGTTTTTTTGTTTTTTTTTGTTTTTTTTGGAGGGGGGGGGGGGGGGGGGGGAGGCGGAATGAGTCAAAGCTCTCAATTCCAAATTCCTTATTATAAATTGACCTTTAACCCTTTACATAGGGAGCGTGGTAGCTCAGTAGGTAGAGGTGCAGGCTGCAAGCCGAGATGTCCTCGGTTCGAATCCCACCTGCGGCAACCGCGTTATGTACATGGGCAAGACACTTCATCTCCATTGCCCGCGTGGGGGCACGGTGGCGTTGTGTACTAAGGCGTACTGCACGTCGATGGTGCACTTGTCTTCAACCAATGCTAACCCTACTTGTGTGGAGTTAGTATGTTGGGGAGCTGACAGTTGCTCGCCGTTGCTCGGTGGTTCTCTCCGGGTCCTCCGGCTTCCTCCACACGTAAAACTGTCACGGTCATGATTAGCCATTGTGCATAAGTATGTGACCTTAAACACCAATAAATAAATAAATAAATAAATAAATAAATAAATAAATAAATAACCCTTTACCTAACGCAGGCGATATCAAAATTTATTATTTTAAATATAATTTTTTCAAATTTTTCAAAAATTTCAACAAAACCATATCATGTGACCCCTCGTTGGAACGAGCTCGACGAGCTCGTTCCAACGAGGGGTAACATGATATGGTTTTGTTGAAATTTTTGGAAAAATATCATTTTTTTCAACTGCTTAATTTGCATGTTACGCGGTCGGATGTGGCCGATTCGTTGGGTAAAGGGTTAAAATGTTCTAACAATAATATTAATAAAAAATATGAGATTGAGAATATTCTCATTTACAGTATTATAATTATTAAATTTCATCTGTGAGTTGAACAATTAGTTGGTTACATTACATGGGAAAGTGGGACTATTTTTTATGTTTGTGTGGTTTGACTAGTACAGGCTTGAAAAACAATCAGCTGATCTTTGTTATTGTTTTTGCAGTCGAATTTGGTTGAATATTGCGTAGTAAAAATTTAATGTCACGTAGAATATTTGCTGAAAAAATAAAAATAAAATCGACGCTTTTTTCCTGAATATCGGGACTTATCTCAGAGGTCTTGACCTGAAAATAAAACCCACGGGAGATAATTCCCGATATTCACTAAAATAGCGAAAATATCACCTGTTTATTCTTTCTGAAATCGCCACTTTACCGGAGTAGTGTGTCGCGACCGGATCGCGACCCGACTGAGAAAAAGACCTATTCTGTGATCACAGTATTTCACTTGAATTATCGCGATTTTTATTTTACACAATGAGTGGTAACTAAAAGGTAGAAAGCATTCGATATCGTTAAGCAATCTCTAAACATGTTTAAGGCAAATTGTGACAGTAACAGGGGTGGGGTGTGGGGGTGTGGGGGCTATGGGGCGAGGTGGACGTAAAGGTGGGCGACGTTAGATCTTTTATCGCATCTGGTTCTGAAACATACATGACAAAAGAAATGTACTGAACAAAGACATGAAAGATTGTACCACATCAAAAAGAACAATAGCCATATCGCCTGAACGCGCACACTCCCCACTCCAATTAAGTCGTGGACGTTGGTCACTTTAATTATAGATTAGGTATAACTGTTATTGCCTGAACAATTAAATTTACGGGCGGACTGTCTTGGGACAGCGCGTGTTTTCCTCGTCAAGTTTAAAACTATAAATCAGAAAAATAGTAATTTTATTATTCAGTGTAATGATTATGCCACATAAGACTGACCCCTCTGGCCTTTATATTGAAAAATCAATTCTCCCTGGGGACCACTATCGTCTTGTTTTGTGTAGCAGTATGACAAGAATGGATTTGTACGGCGTGTGAATTCTTAAGGTGTCTCGGTGATCAAGTATATATTTTAATGATACAGACTGCCTCTGTGTGACTAGAGCGACATCTAGTTACAAAATATATTTCTTTGGCTCTCCGTAAATGTTACAATGCATTTATTTATTTGTGTTTAGCGCCACATCAGCATCCAGGGCCATATCGTGTCGACGCCATAAAAGTTACAATAGCCTGTTTGATTTGCTTTAGGGAAAGTTCTAACCTTTTCCTGTCTGCTCATCTCATCAAGCTTTGAGAGGAACAGGCCTTTGTCACGTCATTAAAATATGTACCGGATAAACTATGCGCCAAGTGTTTGCTGTATTCACATTTGAGGATTCCTTAACCTTTTCAACGCTGGCGCTCTAGAAGGTATCATCTCAGTCAATACTGTCAGCAACGAAATGGGCGAAACCATCCTGGCATTTTGGGAGGTTCAGTAATAATTTAATCCAACAGCTCTTTTGAGCTGTTGGATTAAATTATTACCGAGCCTCGCTTCAGATAATTTGCTCTTTATATAGTCTGCTCCAGTGGCGTAGGGGATGGGCACGCAGGGCCCGCATTGCGGGGGGGGGGGGGGCGGAAGGAAGGGGGACCCGTCCTGAAGGACGTCCCAACGCTGGAAGAAAGATGGGAAATGGAGAGAGAGAGAGCGAGACAGTGTACCAAATACACATAATTTCAAACTCTCACTTCCACACGACGTACTCTTTGTAGTCTATGTATTATTCTTTTAACCCTTTACCTAACGTAACGGCCAAAACTGGCCAGCGCTATTCTCAAAAATCGCCAATTAATTTTCATTCTTTCTCGAGCTCGTTCTCGGGGTCATATCCTATGTTTTTGAGACAAAAAAATGAAAAAAAATTAGTTATTCAAGAATTATTTTTGCAATTGCCGTCTGCTTTTCAGGTTAGGTAAAGGGTTAAGTGAACGCTACATCATTGTAACTGATAGGGGTGAGAAATGAACAATATACATACATGGTGCCTCTCAAGTCACACATGTTGGGCGTATATCGTTGGATGGTGGGGGTGAAACTTAAAACATGTAATGAAAAAATCTACAGAGTCGTACTTTTAGAATCGATCCTAAAGGCTATACCTTCATTTAATTTATGGCGTATGTACTACGTGAAATCCTGTATGCTGTGCACGGTAACTACACTAAATTTGCTCCCGTTTTAAAGGCAACCACCATTATGAAAGCCCCCCCCCCCCCGTCTCTATCTCGCGGGTGGGGGGGGGGGGGGGGGGCACAAGATTTTCCACTACGGCACTGGTCTGCTCGTCCACTACCAATTTGTTCTTCACGCAAAAATGTAAGCACACCGGGTTGAAAGGGTTAACTACTGTTCACGTTCGCACTGAATTGAAAAGACATATTTGTTTGTTTCTCAGATCTCTTTTTTCACCTGTCACAATTTTGAGACGACAGTCAACACCAGTATTTGGAATCTTCAGCAAAACAGGACTTCAATATTTTTATTGAGGGGTGCTGAACCGATATGATCCCGGGTGTCGAAAAGGTCGTTAAGCCCAATAAATGAACAAACTCCCATGAGTTTCTACGGGGAGTGTGGAAGTATATATACAATTAAGTTCATTTTTTTTACTATTGCTACATGTTTATCTAAAGAACACATAAAAAACACGTTCCGTTTAGGGCCTTGCAAACCTCACATTTCGGGTCAAATCGAATCTTGAATCGAATCAGGCACCAGATTTCGAATGCGAATCGAATCTCGATTCGAATTTCACAGCTTTTCAGATTGTGGCTATTGCCCCTTCTTTACAACCATAAATAAAGTCAGTATCCACTTCAAGAATTGTTTGCAACAGCGATTCGTGCAAATAAAGCAAAAAAGTGGAATATCCCAGAACGGAATCAATGTAATTTCGGAAGCGGCACCTACTCGAGGACTTCATCTATCACCAGTTCTCCTGTACAGGACAACCCACCCCTCTCCTGTACAGGAGACCCGATGATAGAAGAACAGTTCAAGAGGAGACACTTTGTGGCATTTTGAGAACATCTCGACGAATCGAAAATTTTCGAATCGGCGCAATTGAAATCGAATCGAATCATGAGGGCTATTTCGAATCGAATCGAATCGAATTTCGAAACTTCGCAGGGCCCTAATTCAGTTGATAAAACAAACACTGATTTATATACACATACTGCTGTACTCTCATTCTTTATTTTATAGCAAAATTATCACTCGGTTAAAAACTCTCCATTTGGGAGGGTGGGGGGAGGGGTTGATGTGATTTTACTTTGCGCGTTCTGTTTGTGTCGAAAAAGTCTTTCCCTACAGTGTGTGCCAAATATCATTTCGAGATCCAAATAAAACGCAAAGATGCTGCTCCGTTCGAGAATGTACCCGTGGGGACTAGGGGAAATGATTTCGTTCTTTACGTTCTGTGGTTGAGAACTTCAGCTCGGCGCCTTGGGTGGAGATCCTTTAAATCGGGCAATATCATTGCAAAGCCTTAACTAAACCTGTCAATATACTTGCAATGTGAACATTGACTAAACGTGCCATTATACTTGCATTGCGATCTCGATAAAGCCATATATTTGCTAAAAGTGACCGCGACACCAATTCGAGAATAGTTAACCATCCGAGGCTAAGGTTGTGGTGGGGGTAATAAGGTCATCATTTAAGGAATTGGTTACGAAATGGGTTTGTCAAAAGTGTTTGGCGAATGCAAAGTCCAGAACACACATTCATCTTTGAAACTTTTAATTACTCGATACGGGAAAAGAAATGCACTGGCAATTGCGAGCAAAAGGCACTAATCTACAATTCCTGTTATATTCATGAGAATATTTGTACTCTCATACACCATTCTAATTCAACAAAATTGAGATATCAAAAATGCATTCTTCGTGGATTTTTCTTGGGAGCCAAAAACATGGCCCGTACTGCTACTATGGATACAATACACGCGTGGGCAATGATGTCCACGCATGCGTTTACGAGGAAATAAAACTCTTCAGCAGCAAACCTTTAATTAACGAAGCACTGGGTTGAACCCAGTACTTCATTAATTAAATTTTTGATGATTATTCCTATAATTAGTGTTTGGAATCTAATATTATTGCGTCCGTGGAAATATTACCCACCGATGGAAAGTGACTAGTCCACTGTTGCATTTCAGATGTCGCCTTGTTTCACTCAAGGGACGATATTTGACTCTCCTACCACAAGAGCACGAGGATCAGAAAAATCGACCACACCGTTAGACTCAATGGTATACGGGGAGGGGGGGGGGGGGTGCTGGAGACTCGCCCAGCTTCTACTGAAAAATGTCGATCTTGTATTCATTCTTACCTGATATCCGTAAATACACATGAGTTATCAATATGGTACTTTTGCCAGCGCGGAAGGATAAAACGATAGACCGCATGCCTCGAGCTTTATCCTTCCGCGATGGCAAAAGTACCTTATCGATTAATCCTTTCAGACGCGTGCGTCGTTCTGCGTTTATTACACGTCCTTACGTCTATATAAGCAATTATTAGAAGGACACTCAGCAATTCATTTGACAATTCGTCCCTTGAGTTTCAATGTGTTCTATGTGCCCATAGGCACATAGAACACATTGGAACACAGGGGATGAACTGTCAACAAAAAGAACAGAATTTTATCGGCAACCACATTTGCGAGGGGAACTCGTGTTACTATTTTAGCCATCGCTAGAGATTCAAAGTTTAATTGCTGTACACGATTTGTGGAAAATGCCAGTGAAATAGTCCGTCAACGAATTCTGTTCAGGACATGTGTGCGGAACGGATTTTCATTTTCATGCATGGTTTAGTATTGCTGTAGATGTGGATTTCATAGAAAAGGCGTGTAATAAAAATCGTTTATGTACTCTCATCCTGATATTTCTTGGGTCATTTTACTATAGTTATTCCTTCACTTTCTGGGAACGTAAGCCTACAAAAAGTACACAGGATGCCTCAGTTGGCATGAAAAGATTTTTTTCTCTGCGGAAGAAACTAGACCGTCACCTGTGTGGGATACACGCTCTTCACCCAGCACGTGATGAAATGAAGTGAGGGGAAATATAGAATAAATAGGTACTAGGGTCGGTAATCAGATTTAAGCTTCGAGTAGGATAGTTGTTTTAATCACGAGGCTCTGGGCTTGTTTTGTTTATATCTGCGCCGGTGGGCAGTACTTCCGTCTGCACGTGAATGCTTGATTGACAGCAAGAAACATCACCAAAATTGATTGAATTTACCTTACTTTTTCAGTCAAGTTATTAGCAATTCTTAAATTTTATTTTAAATATTTAATTGTAGGTATTGTAAACTTAATATGTAATAAATCATTGCACGTAGTAGATAGTACAGCAAAACGTCGTATGTTTGAATGACCCCCCCCCCCCCCCCTCAATTGCATTTAACCTGAGTACATCCTTTGGAACATTTGAACATTTGAACATTATTTTCTCTTGTCTCAGTTCAGATTTTCTCTCCACTGAGAATAAAAGACGTGGCTAAACTATATACACAAACACGTCAAGACCCTTCTATTTAAGGAACAATACGCCCTAAATTTAAAAATATTTATTAATCGTTTTATCAAGCTTAAGAGTGCTCGTTCGATTTTTTTGTCATCAACTCGAAGATGAAAACAAGCGCGAACTTGACCTTTACGACGTGTCTAATAGTCAAATTCACACTTTTTGTCATTTAACCCTCTGCACGTTGATGTCAATATATGAAAAAAAAAGAAATGAAGAAAAAATTTCTCCCCATAAAGCAACTAGGAATTTAACCAATTAAATTTCATTGAGATCCGTCAAACAAGATTTAATTGGTTAAATTCCTAGTTGTATTATGGGAAAAATGCTGCTTGAAATTTCAGTATTTTTGACGCCATGGTGCAGAAGATTAAACTCACGTTCTCGTTCAAGTATTAACCCTTGGAGCTCGTAAGACCGTTTTTTCGGTGCAAGGCATAATTTCGTCCCATTTTTGTCTTCTTGTAAGAGGTGTATACACGGGGCACTGGTGATAAAATAATAACTGCAGTATGCAGCCGGATGGCTGCAGACTGCAGTTATTATTTTATCCTCCCTGTGTATGAATATTGGACTGACCCATATCACTATAAATGTACACAAAGACGATACTACACCAGGAAATGGGAGTTCAAAGGGTTAAATCGGGGCAAGCGATTCCAGCCAAATCGGTCGTAATGGCAAATGATAAATAAGGTTACCGTACTTTTGTATACACCGAATTTCATAGCAAAAGAAGCTTTGAAACTTACGGCGTACTTGCCATATAATGAAACTCTCCTGATCCAAATTGCAGACCTATCAAAATTTGGCAATCGCCATCTCATTCGACATTTGTTGCCTCATATATTTCTCTTCCCAAGAAGAGGTTGACTCGGCACAGACCGCAGATCTATGCCTTCATGCTATTCCGGTGGCTTATCGGCTCGTTGTATGATGAAAATTAATTGGCAAAAAGTGCATGACTAAATTTAAGAATTTCAGGAAGAAAGGGCATCCCATAATCACACATTTTCACAAAGTGTCGTTGGATTCCTACTGGAATCAAGTGTCAATAAGTCGCTAAATCCTCATGAAAATTTACAAGGTCAGTGGCTATTGTGGACTCAAAACATTCGTTATACCAAACACCTTCCTCACTGTTACCGAAAAAATAAGCCGCAGAATATACCTGGTTTGACTTGGACGAATGAGCAAATGTAATTCCGATGCCCCTCGGTAAGACGCAAGGCTGAAAGTTTTAGCGTCTGCACAGAGACAAGTTGATTTTCCAGTATTAATATTTCTTAACACTGTCTGCTCAACAGGTGAGTATATTTCAGGCTGATCCCTACTGTTACCATGGCTACAGATTTAGAGGGTTATTATTTAACCAATGCTACCTTTGTCAGTTTTATTCATGGTGGCAACATATAAATTTTGATTCATTTGAAAACACGTTTTGTGGAATCACCATCACAAACCTTCGAATGCCCATCCTGTTAATGTCCTACTGTAACCATACAAATAATGTTTCTTCCTTCTGTTATCAAAATGTTCACAACTGTCATTGTCAATAGCGATGTTAGACTGCTCTGATGTCATCTTAATCCAACTGTTCGTCTTGTTACTGTCACTACTGGTACCTTGTAAATAAAACAATAGTCAACAGTTTATTAACTAGCGGGAGCGGGGGTGGGCGGGGTGGGGGTGGGGGAGGTTGAGCGGAAAATACGAATGGAAACCAGAAAGCACTATCAGAATCGGTGTTTATGTGTAACCTGATGACAACTTGATCTCCATTATTTTCTTGTTAATTAAATTGCTTCCGGACTCTTGCTCTACGTCCCGTTCTGATCCCTGTTTTGAGAAAGTGGTAACAGAAGGGACCATTTCGTCATCAGGGGTGACAATTTTGTTTTGCTGACAAATTCAGATTCTAAAACAAGATACTTTACATGACAATACAGTTAAAACTGGAAGTCCTGTCACGAACTGTGCGCTTATCTAGGCTTAATTACGCGTCGGGATTGCGCGCAATTGCCATATCGAATGGCACCCAAAGCACCGCAGGTTCTCCTGGTGACTTATAGCAAACGCAGTCAATGTTTCTGCCAATGGACCTCCGGGTTACCTGGAGGTCCATTGGCTGAAACATTGCTTGTGCACAGGCCATATGTACAGAATTTGATTGCCTTACTATGGTTATAACGCGTAGATTAACGCGCAGATCGACGTGCTATTTGTGCGCATTTCATGACAGGACTTTTAGTTTTAACTGTATGCACGATGTCAAATCGTTTAGAAGGTTTAATGACAACCCAGTTATTATTTAATGATATTGTGGGTAACAGGGATAGCCTATCATTATATTCTGAGTAAAAATGGAACTATTCCAGTACGTTGTCCATCGACAAATGTATCACATGCATTGCTTGCCATCTCTACTATGTTGAGTATTAATTATGGTATCCTAGTACTAAATTGTTTTCCATAGGCGACCATTATAACGTTGAGGCGAAAAAATCTGATTGCATCACTTTAATTTTGGGATTCAAATATCTTTGTCAAGTATAGCCCTTCAGACAACTTTTTCTTGCCCGAAAGCAGTGGGTCGTGCAACAAATAGGAGAGAAAAATTGACGAGAAGGGAAGTTCCGGTCACGTGCACATATTTTTCAAGGAATTCCCAGCAAAAATACTCCGATGGTCAATTGTATTTTTTAGGCCCAATAGTCATCAACTCACCCTCTTTATTTATCTGAAATATTTCAACAATAATTCTAGATTCAGTAGAATGCTTCAAACGTTTATTGATGCAATATATTTTCGTAAGACTGCATAGTTCTGGAGATTGAATCGTTTTCGAGTACAACTTTTCAAGGCGAGTAACTCTAAGGCAAATATTTAGTGCAGTCATACCTTATGCGTCCAGTCCTAGAGAATGCGTATTGGTTTGAGAGAGAAGCTCAACCAGAACCAGAATGTCGCATCTGTTACCGTCCCCCGTTTTTTCTGTCGTGTCAGAAATCATTTCAGTTGAAGTCTCTAAATTTCGATGTAATTTTGAGGTAATTCAACTTACTTACATTAATGCTCAATAGGAGGTATTCATTTTCCCAGACTGAGAAACCCATATCTCTTCACTGGCATAATTAATTAATTCCGTGACATGATTGGACAATTTTCCACTTCATGGAATAGCTGGGGTTAATATGTTCTGCAATCATCAGTTAGACAGGAAAAGTGTGCGGTAACAGGCGTGACACCCAACACCGATACACCAGTCTTGGATCTAATTTGATGGGATCTGTGGGAGCGTAACGTGACATTCTAATCTTTACGCCACACACTTGGTCCAAATAACCCCACAAAGGATCTCTCAACTGAAAATTATTTTTGAGTGCTCAAATATCCACTTTATTTTTAAAAAAAAAAGTCGTACACTAGCTTTGACAGATTGTGGTTTTAACTGGTAGAGGGTAGAGTGTTAAATTATGTTTGGTCCTCAAAACCTCTTTGTGCATCATTGCCTTGTTTTAATTTACGGGAGAGTGCCAGTAGGAACTCTCCCCAGGCATGTGGCTAGAGGGTTTCAGCTGGGGGGTGTGCCACCGGTGTAAATTCCAACTGTGAGTGGTTTCACTGCAGCGCTGGGTGATATCTTTTAACCCTTTACCCAACGAATCGCCCGCATCCGCCCGCGTAATATGCAAATACAGCTGCTGAAAAAATATTATTTTACAAAAAATTTCAACAAAATCATATCATGTGACCCCTCTTTGGAATGAGCTCGTTCCAAAGAGTGGTCACATGATATGGTTTTGTTGAAATTTAAAAAAAAAAATTTAAAATATGATATTTAAAATAATGAATTTTGAAATCGTCTGCGTTGGGTAAAGGGTGATGAACCCTTCTGAAAATTTTCACGAGTCCTGAAACGGAAAAAGCATCATTTATAATGTGTCTGGGTTAGAAAATTTACCGGACTGATGTCAGAGTCGAAATTTTGAGGCCATGTCAATGTTAGAGTAGGAAATTTGAAACTCAAGTTTCCAGTTGGAAATAAAAGATCAAAATTTTTCATCATCAGTTGGAATTTTAATATTTTTCATGAACAATGTTAATTTACTGAATTTCCAATTATTTGATTTTTGACCTCGGAATTTCCAACTATTGAAAAAAATACTCCTAGATGAGGGGGGGGGGGGGGGTGAGACACCCCCCCCCCTGTTGCCACATCCCTGACTCTCCCATAAAGTGTAACCAGGCAAATCCTAACAGAAAAAGTATTATCACTTGAAAAATAATATGAAGCACATCCACAGAATAAGAAACCTTTATATCATGGTACCCGCTCTTAAGAATGGAGTCCAAATATGGAATTCCAACACTCTACCGGTAAATGAAATATCCCAAATCCGCCTCACATCAACTAAATGAAATAAGACTACGTTAAAAATGTTGCTTAAAAGGACAAGAGGTAGCTCTCCTGTGGAGATGAGTGGAGCAAATTTCTAAATCGACAAATCATGTAACATTTGTTACATGCATGGTTAGTTTTTAATTCGGGATGGAATAATATCCTGTTTCAAGTTCATGAGAATTTTGTTGGATATCAGACGCACGTACAAGCTGTTTATATACCATACACGATCTGTTGAGAACTATACACGGCTAACAGCGCCAGTGGCGGCGCTACGGGGGGCATTGGGGGCATTTGCCCCCCCCCCCCTCCAAACGAAGGCTTTGCCCCCTAGTTGCCCCCCCCCCCAACCATCTCGCATCATGCTAAGACTTGCCCCTCTTCAAGTTCATGGGGAGCCTGCCCCCTACTTGCCCCCCTGTGAAAGATTTTCTGGCGCCGCAACTGCTCTCTCTCTCTCTCCCCCCCTCTCTCCCTCTCTCTCTCTCTCATTCACAGACCCACCAGACGCGGATCCAGGATTTTTTGAAAGGAGGACCGCATTACATTTAGTCGAAACTTGGACCCAAAGTCCGTAATATAATTTTTTGGTTTGGTACGTCCACAGGACGTACCAAACCAAAAAAGTATATTACGGACTTTGGGTCCATGTTCGGACTACCTCATAACAAAGTAATGATATGATCCTTTACGTATTTGCCCCCCTTCATGGGAGTCTGCCCCCCTAGTTGCCCCCCACCCCACAAAAAAATTTCTGGCGCCGCCACTGAACAGCGCACTCCACATTTGTTGTTTTCATTCAACTGGCGACAGATGATAACTGCGTCACTTTAAACAGTCACGAACTATCAGTTATTAAATATTGATGATTACGTACGCAGAAACGAACAGTGTAGGAGTCTGTGTCATTATATATTTACCTAATTTATGGTCTACTAAAAGTTTTAAAAGGCAATATCTATTGACACATTCTTTTTCATCAGCGTTTATAAGGATGTTTTTTTCAAAACATACCAACAAATCATTTCAAAGACGCCGTCAGATCACCAATTTACCTCTGACTTGACAATGGCGGTGATAACTCAAGGCATATAACTCTATCAACTTATTTGGTATTTAATTCACTTGGGCTGGTGTGAGAAATGCTCTGAACACTGATGACCACGTAACTGTTCGAGTTCAATGTCGGTCATTGATTAGGGAATATTTCAGAGGTGAAGTAAGTGACCATACTGGTTGAAGTGTTACAGGATCTTGATTTTCCTTCATCGTGTACTAAACGTGCTAGTAGCACAGCCGTCACACATGAAAATATATTGGAGAGAGATACAGTTAAAACTAGAAGTCCTGTCCCGAACTGTGCATTTGCTTAATTACGCGTGTGAATTGCGAGCAAATGGCATATCGAATGGCATCCAAAGCACAGCAGGTTCTCCTGGTTACTCATCACAAACACAGGCAATGTTTCTGCCAATGGACCTCCGGGTTACCCGGAGGTCCATTGGCAGAAACATTGCTTGTGCACAGCCCACTTGTAAAGAATTTGATAGCTTTACTATGGTCATAACGCGTAGATTAACGCGCAGATCGACGTGCTATTTGCGCGCATTTCATGACAGGACTTCTAGTTTTAACTGTAGATAGATAGATAGATAGATAGATAGATAGAGAGGAGAGAGAGAGAGAGAGAGAGAGAGAGAGAGAGAGAGAGAGAGAGAGAAAGACAATGTGTTCCCATGCTGATTCTCCCTTGCTTTGTCTAAATCAATTACCGTCTTCTGATCGCCAATACAAAGAGTATTAAAAATAAATGAGAGGCAGTTATAGCAATGGGACCTGACAGCATTCATAACACTGTGGAAACAGTAATTGACATCGGGCGCAGAGGGCCTCCAATTTACGATCTAAAAATTAATTATCTATTTAATTCCAACTTATTAGCGCGAAATTATAGGTGTCGAGATGGGACAGACAGTTCAGAATATTTTATAAAAGTTTTCGTCTGGAATATAAAAATTTATCCGAAATCAATAGCGGGTCAGTGAGCTATGTTATTTTCTCAATGATTAAAATAGACAATTCAATTACAAACGTTACTGATCTCAAAATTAATTTTCTAAAGAAAATGTCAGGCTAATTCCCCTCGGATTTCCAGAAACATTCTCGGTCGCTAATAACTGATTGAAAAATCATATCGCATTTTATGGAGCGACAATAAATCAAAGCTAGTTGGCCATATTTCATAACATAGGATATAAGGGCTTTCACGAGTTGACGTGAAGCGGTGATTAATGGCGGAGTTTTGGAATAAAGAGACCACGATAAAACGTGAAGACTTATAAATTTATTGTAAGTTATGGATCTATTTGTTGCGTTTCATCACATATTGATTGACTTAAGCCAAGACCGGTGTGAACTCCAATTTATAAAACAGACGCGTATTGTTTCAACTATAACGTTTTCTTGCTGGGTTGTTTCCGTTTCCGCTTTAGATTGCTCTTGTTTGACCCAGGATCTGTTCTCGAATATTGTTAACACTAGTAGCGTGAACATAAACTCGTCAGAAGAACTGGGGGCGTGGTGGCGCTGCGGTAACCGGTTCTCGTCAGATCACCTTAGTTAAGCAACGCTGAGCCCAGTTAGTCCTTGGATGGGTGACCGTCTGAGTGATCGATTCGGACCCCCGCGTTGTGTCCTTGGGCGAGGCACTTAAATCCGATTGTCCGCATGGGGGCACGACAACGCTGTGGTGTACTAAGGCGTACTGCACGTCGATGGTGAGCATGTCTTCAACCAATCTAACCCTGCCTGTGCTGCAGTGCGGAGTTACGATGTTGTGGAGCTGGCTTCTTCCACCCGAAATACTGTCACCACGATATCGCCTTGGCTGTTAATTTGTCGTTAAATCTTAATAAATAAATAAACAGTCAGAGGAACTATAATGTTTGACGGCTGATAGCTTTTGTCGATGGAAGGTCAAAGACGATATGTGGGGATTTGAGCTGTTTGGAGACGCAATGGCAGAGTGAATGGCGGGACTGCGGTGGTTAAGTAGCTACAGGCATTGGACTTCAAACCGAAAGATTGGTTCGATTTCGGTCAGGGGAAAATGCGTTGTGTCCTTTGGCAAGGAACTTAATCCCGATTTCCTACGCACAGGGGCACGGTGGGGTTGTGTACTAAAGCGATCTAGAGTATATGCTGCACTTCTTTTTAATCAATGCTAACCCTGCTTGGGTGGAGGTAGTGCGTTGGGGAGTCTAACAGTTGCTAACAGTCGATAGTTTTCTCCGTGTATTCCGGCTCCACCCGTAAAACCGACCGACACGAGGTGACCCTTGCTGTCGAAAGTGTCACCAAACCCCAATAAATAAATAGATTGCATGGCTTTTAGCAGAGGCCAATTCTATAAAACTTTTATATATGTATTTCAAAGAATTGTACTTTACGTCTAAGGTTATAAATGATTCAAACTAGAGGTACTGTGAGCAAACTCACAAAGTGATACCCCCGCGCCTCAGTTGTTGCGCTTACGAGGACACAACCACATGATGTAGCAATTGAAATGTATAAGTTAGATTATCTCCTCTTGGAAATGTCAGAACGGAATTATATTGCTTCATGCACATCTTCATATGGAGTTCTTCCATTGTGTAAAGTTTCATGAAAATTCTTCAAACGGTTTAGGAGGAGTTGCACTTATAAGGATGGACAGACGGACAGACGGACGGACAGACGTTCTTACTATTTGGATTTAAGGACTACGAAAAAAACATTTTAACCTTATTTTAGTCGGAACCCCACCCCCTCCACCCTAGAACTTATATTTAAACCTAACCCCATCCCATCCACTCAAAAACCACACCCTAACCCTAACCCTACCCTGACCCTAAAACCCCAAACCATCCCTGACACTACCCCCCCCCCCTGGGACCTAACCCTCCCCATCGTTAAGATCTACTCTGGAGCTACCCCTAACCCAAGCCCAACTCTGACCCTAACCCCACCCTAGCCAGACCAAAAGGATTAGGGGCTATTTTTTGGTTTAGGGGCTACAAAAACTAAAACCCCACCGCTGACCCCAACCTACCTGGGTCCTAACCCCCTGCAACCTTAAGCACTGCCCTGGGGCTACCCCTAACCCTAACCCCACTCCTCTCCTAACCCTAATACTACCCTAATTTGGAGGTACCCCCTAAAAATAATACCTCCTAAACAGGTTTAGTTGGCCCGGGCGGACGGACGGACAGACAGGGTGATTCCTATATACCCCCCCCCCCCCCCCCCAAACTTTGTTTGCGGGGGGGGGGGGGGGGGGTATAATAAATCATTGACGTTTTAAAAGACGTGGCAGTTTACCGGCAGGTAAATTGCCACGTCTTTTAAAATGCCAATGATTTATTTGAATTCCTGAAAATACAATTGAAAAAGGTTTTAAAATATTTTCCCTAAACGGTTTTACGCGTGAAGGAAACTGGTGTAGCCACGCAGAATAATTGGACCAATCCATAGGAACAAAAATAAGCATAAATCTGAATCCAAAGTACATCCGCTGACAATGAACCATGGACTTCCTGCATACAAACAGTAACTCGACTCCATTGATAAGCTGTGTCCATGATTGGTCGAGCCCAAAACATCTCACCCAGTCGTTCTCACATAATACTCACTTTAGACTTCACCCAGTTCGCTCTGTATCTCCAGGAGTGGTGAAGGAAAATACTAAAATATCGGTAATTTTTGTCACATTGTATATTTGTCGATTTCATTGTTCAGTGTACTTATTTTTTAAAGATTATCTTATCTTATATTAGAACACTCCTAACCCTAACTGCAATCCTCCCAAAATTTATTAACGGTTCTCCCATTCCAGTATGCCCATCCATTCCCTCCTGCAAACTTGATGATTTTTATTCCGCATACTAGATTAATGGCAGTCGGACATGTTTTACCTCTGTATTACAAATGAAAGTTTGTGACATTAAACATAGAAAAATCACACGTAGAGTTGTTCCTTCCAGCGTTATCTCATAGTGGTGCCAACTACGCTCTGTATAAGTAATTCCTGAAATAGGCTACAGTGAAGCGAACAAGGTCAACGGTCCCGTTAGCTGCAACCTGTTTGTCATGCGGTGTCCCAATGGAAAAACTCTGTTTGAAGGTAAAACACGAATCAACGGACGGGAGGACAAACTGACACTTGTACTTCTGGAGCTGCACATCTATCGGTCGCAGCTAAAAAAATAAATACAGCGAGCCCCCATTATGTCTGAATTTCAACTTCCCATACATTACAAATATTTTTCAAACATATCGTCCTTCTGTGGTTAGCTCACTCTTTAAATATTTCTGAAAACAACAATAACAATAACATACAGTACAGTGGCCGTGGACTGGTCACTTTCCACGCATGGCACGGGGGAGGAACTGTTCCATGAAAGAGACTCATGTTCCGACTTTTTACCAGTTCTTTACCGATTTGTTACAGTTCGCTAGCGAATGAATTTCTGACAAAAAATGAAAAATGGAAGATTGCAGGTACATATTAACATCATTTGAGTCAAATAAGTTTCGTTTCATATAAAACTACATCTCCGCTGTCCATTTGAAGGACAAGATGAAACAAAGGGGACAAATTGTAAAGTTACCATGCGTTTTAACAGAAGCTATATTTTGTACAGAAATCCCATTGTCTGTACAGTAATTTTGTAAGCCTCGTTTTCTTCCATATAAATATTTTCTTCAATGAAATCTGGGGTATCCGGCAAGATATAAGCACTCTCAGCATATTTTAAGTTTAACAGCAACCCAAGGGATCCGGACTACCGAGGTTTTGAGCTCTAAACATTCATGCAAAACGCGCCAGTTCACTACTGATCAGATCGGTTCGCTTTGTTTTTAAATGAACATTGATATCACCGGTATCACAAGAGTTTCCAAGATTTAATGGATCTCATATGCCCCTTGCCTGCTTCCACTTAATATATACCGTAGCCCAACCCAAAATCCAATATATTATAATATATAAAAGCTACATATATAGCAACTTGTATTATATGACTCTAAATTTTTCCCATAAAATCCTATAGAAACTAAAAGGTCATAAAATCTAATTGTCTGCCCAATCCCCAATTTGTTTCTTGTACCGCCGAGGCCATATTCATAAAATGTTTGCAGCTTAATTTTAAGATTGACACGAGGATTTATCCACCTTTAAAAGTTAATGAATCTTCGTCTCAAACTCAAAACCATGCAACATGTTTAGTATCAAACGGCTTGTTTCAAAATTG
Source organism: Pictodentalium vernedei (assembly GCA_031216915.1). Taxonomy (NCBI): domain Eukaryota; kingdom Metazoa; phylum Mollusca; class Scaphopoda; order Dentaliida; family Dentaliidae; genus Pictodentalium; species Pictodentalium vernedei. The sequence goes on along the minus strand of CM062295.1, from coordinate 45,158,292 downwards.
GTAAGCAGGCCAGCAAAGACAAGTGTAATAAATATTGGGTGGAGAAAACGATTGTTTGAGCAGGCACATTGCGACATTGTGAATTATGATGTATATATACAATTACACTCAGTAGTTTAATGTCACAATATTATTGTAAAACGTACCCACAGCGGCCCTGGTCGCTTATATGACAATTTTAAACAAAATGTGGTAGTGCTCGGGCGAATCAACACAATATTGCTCACAATATCGTTGTTAAAATCGTCAATTATGCTGCCAAGATAAATGGACGAATTTCGGTGAAGTGAACTGGAGCCTATGATTTTTCTTGTTGAGCGAACTGGATCTTCACTTTTAGCGAACTGGAGCTTACACGAGGTTCAACTTGATAGCATTGTAGAGGTTTACATTTCGACTGTTCATTCTAAATTTGCATACAATATTAAAACAAGGTATTTTTGTACTGCTAGGTGAAAGGGTTCACCTCTGTAACCTCAAGTGGTCTCTAAAATGTCGGCGTATCACCAGTCCTTAATTTTTTTTTAGTGAAAATCTAGTGATCGTGGGCATTTTTACTGTGTGAACATAGATAATGATCTACAGTACGTGTAGAGTGTATTGTCACTAAATCACCCGCGGAGTGGAGATTCCACCCAAACAATAATTGCAAATTTGTTGCAAAGCGTAACAAGCACGAGCAAAGTTCCAGCCAATGAACCTCCGGGTTAAACCCGGAGGTCCATTGGCTGAAACATTGCTTGTGTTTTTTGTCCATATGAACAGTATTTGAAAGTAATATTTTGGATGTAACTGCACTCCGCGGGTGTTTTTGTTACAATCCACTCTCCACGTACTGTATAGCTTATGACAAAGTGACAAGGTGTACCTTTTTACCTGCCGTAGAAACGACCTTGCATTCAAGAAACATTATATCTATAGAATACTCACATGCATATTTTCTTCATCTGTCGATGAAAAACGGCCAAAGTCGGTAACGAACTGGAGATTTAATCGCAAGTGAACCGTCCGTAAAGCCGGAACAGGAGTCTCTTTCATGGAACAGTTCCCCCCCCCGTGTTATTAAAAACTCGTCGATGATGCATTTCTGTGTTTAGGCGCAAATTTCTCTGTTAGATACCAACGCTCTTTTTTCAACTGCTTTTATTCGATATATCAACAAGAGAAACGCGAAGCGTAGCATGTAGCATAGGGCTCATTGTCTAGTCATCCACAAGTAACGACTAAAATTATGAATTGATGAAGTAAACGGTTTTCAAATCCAACATTCAGTGGATGCAATACAGAGGTTGGGAAAAATTTTCTAAGTCGGCAGATTGAAAAAGGGCCGCATAACTTGGGAAAAATGGTTGGACGGAACCCGTTCCTTGTGCATATCCGTTCCCCCATGCGGGCTATCAGCATACCAAAGGCAATCCAAATCCGACCTATGGCTTTTAAATTACAATCCAAAACGTTTAGTACGGACGGACAGACGAACGGGCGGACGCTCCAACATTTCGGGTTTATGGGCTACCAAAAAAAACATTTTGTATGTCCAAAACCTTATTTTACCCAGAACCCCCCCCCCCTGCACCCTAGAACTTATATTTAACCCTAACCCCACCCCTCCACCCAAAAACCACACCCTAACCCTAACCCTACCCCAGCCTGACCCTAAACCCTAAAAGCCCACCCCAGACCCTAACCCCCACTCACCCCGGGACCTAACCCCAACCTTAAGTCCTACTCTGGGGCTACCCCTTCCCCTAACCCCCACCCCACCCCTGACCCAACCCCCATCCTAGCCAAACCAATAGGATTAGGAGCTATTTTTCGGTTTAGGGTCTACTAAAACTAAAACCCCACCCCTGACCCCAACCCTAACCCCCCGGAACCTAACCCTCCCAACCTTAAGCCCTACTCTGGGGCTACCCCTAACCCTAACCCCACCCCACTCCTAACCCTAACACTACCTTAATTTGGAGGTAGCCCCTAATAATTATATCCCCTAAACCTCCAATGTTGGCCCGGATGGACGGACGAAGGTGTCCACTAGATACCCCCGAGTGCTCCTCTAATAGGAATGCACAAACTAGTGTCGTACGAAGCATTTCGAACTTGAGGTGGGAGACATGGTAGTTAAATAGCACCCATTCACTGACACACTTCAGATATTTAAGAGAGGGGCCAAGTGCTTTGATTGGAGTGCAGAGATACAATACACAAAGACACCGCAAGGACAAACACGCCTCAAAAGTTGACTAAATTTGACTGTTTTGACTCCGCATTTAAAAGAATTACCCCAGAGGGGAAATTTTGTTAAGTATGGAGTCGGAAAGTTTCCTCTTCCTCGATTGTAGAGGCCTTAAAAGAGACCAATCATAAGAGGGAATCGTTGTGGGGTCTTATGAGTAAAGAGTGAGGGCATCCCCTTTCTGCTAATTCCCAGAAGATTGTAATGAGGGTAACCCTAAAAAAACACAGGTTTCAGGTAATTACGTCTGAGTCGCGACGAGGAAGCCCTTGATTCTCTGGTTGTGATGGCGTTGGTTGTGTTATAGGGAAAAATATAAAACATAATATCATCCCAATCTCTCACTCTTTCAACCATTCCTGGAAAGAGTTGGGTTGGGTACCCTATTCCCTAACCTCCCCGGTTCTTACATCGTTGCTCCCAACCACAACGGTCAACTATTTGCGGTCTGAAATATAATGCTAAACCAGCCACAGAGATATAGAAACATAAACACATGTACTCTCATTAATTTTCTACGCTGCATGCCGGCTTAAACTCCATCTCCAATCGTTTGCAACCACCTTTTCTTTGTACAACGCTCCTTTTCACATCCTTGGTCGATGAATAATTCGGATTTTTATTTAACCCTCTGAACTCTAGTGGTATCTTCCATGCCAGATCAATGGTAGCAGTTAGAAGAGTCCATATTCATTATTTTTGGTAGACCAATCAATATTTTCAACGTGCAGCCACGAGGCTGCACGTTGAAAATATTGATTGTCTACCCCACGCATTTTCTGAACAGCCATCCTATTTAATGACGTTATGACATATCATGTTCCTGGCCGGAAAAAGAGCCGCTGGGGTTCAAAGGTTCAAAGGGGTAAGCATCCATGCAACTACTGTCCTTTCCATAACCCCCCCCCCCCCCCCCCTCCCCCGAATGGCAAATAAACTCTGGAGTAATACAAAATCAAGAAAATATCTTTTAGTTTTCAGCTCCCGATTACGTGTAATATATTTAACTTCGCCGTCGTTACGTTTCTATGATTTTAGCTCGCTCGAAAATTAAAATCGATGGCGTGCATGTCTTTAACCAATCTAACCCTGCCTGTGCCGCGGCGCAGAGTTCAGAGTTACGATGTTGGAGAGCTGACAGCTGCTCGTCGTTGCTCGGTGTTTCTATCCAGGTACTCCGGCTTTCTCCACCCGTAAAACTGTCACCGGTATGATATGACCCTGGCTGTTAATGTGTCGTGAAACCCTAATAAATAAATAAACAAGAGAGCGAGAGGGAGAGATTCACAACATGAATGACAATGTGAGTGTATTACGATGGCAGACCTTGATGTACGTGTACACGCTAAAAACTAAAGTGTTAACAACTGCACTTGAAGTGCTGTATTTAACACTTACTAAGTGCTGAACTAGCACTTTGTTCAAGTGTAGATATCCCAGAACTTGACAGGTGTTACAATAATACCATTTGACAAGTGTAATGTCGCGACTCTTAAAAGGAAACAACGCAGATGACGCGGATCAGGCTCGAACTCTCGAGCCTGATCCGCGTCATCTGCGTTGTGTCCTTTTAATTATGTACCCACCAAGCGCAAATCAAATTATGGACGATTCTGGAAGAACCACCAATGCTAGACACATGGGAAGTGCCATCCATTCAAGTTTCAGATGTATGACGATTGTAATGTCTAAGTGCTTAAAGCATTGCACTTTGAGTGTTAAAATCAAACCCTTAGAGTTAGAATGGGTTTAACACCTTGAAAGTGTCAGTTTTAACACTTTAGTTTTTAGCGTGTATACGTCAATAGCAGTAGTAGACATTGGCCGTTGCGCTAAACAGGTGGTATTTGAAGGTGATCTGGCTGCGTTGATGATTGGGGTTGGTGGCCACAAACTGAGGGAATAAAGTTGATGATATCCACCCTTCTCTAGTTGTTTACGGATTTACGAGGAAGTACATATATCAAGCATCGGGAAGATGAGAACCAGAGAGAGACAGAATACTGATTTTATTCACGTATTTATTTCTTTATTAGTCAGAACTGCATATTCGTCCTCAATGCCCGCTGATTAACCCTTTTGAACGCCAATGATATCTTCCATGTCTTTTCAATGGAAGCAATTAGAAGAGTCCATATTCATTATTTAGGGTAGACCAATAGACCAGCCTCGGGGCTGCACGTTGAAAATATTGATTGGTCTACCCCACGCATTTACTGAACAGCCATCCTATTTAACGACGTTCCGACGTATCATGTGTATGGCCGGAAAAGCGGCCGGTCGCGTTGAAAGGGTTAAGCAACACTTTTTTTACAGACTCGGTCGACACCAGTTCTTTCAGAAGCAAGCGAAAAACAGAAAACTAGGGAGCGAGGACTGACGAATTTTTAAACCATACATTTCTTTCTCATATTTTCTCATCCCTCTTTAATGTTTGTTTATATTAAAAGTTCAATTTGTAATTTTTACCTGCGTCGCCAGCGGCAGAGCAGGTCTAGTAACCGCTCGACTCCGTCCGTCAGTCCGTCCGAAACACTTCTTCCGTCAAAGTTTTATTGGCTTCTATGAAAGGGAATGATTTTATATTTGGTCTGCTGTTTCATAATGATGAGTTGTATCGTGTATCTAATTTTCAGATCTGCCATGCAGCCACTTCCTGTTTGCCGATACTTTGAAGTCTGTTCATCTCTGTAATCAGTTGCATGCAGAGACGCAGGTCCAGACCTGGTATTGGTCTTGGCTTGTTATTGTTTGGAACTTGTGTCAACGTATCGACTAAGGAAAGGGGTTTTATAAGCGTCGAGCCCTTGTCCTCTTATTCCCTGATCTTTTATTTTATAAATAACATATGTTTAAACTAAACTTGGTCAACGAATAATATAAATTATTGTCCCTTTATCTCCTTTATGTACCCAGATACGTCATTTTAAAGGCCATAATCAAGTGCGAAATATCATTTATCTGTGTTCCTCATGCACCATACTCTATGAATAATAACTAAGATAATGGAACGGAATAAACTGTTTTATCTTACAACCAACATGCATTTTGTCTGTATTAACTCCGCAACTGTCGTTTATCCGAACCCCTGATACAGATGTTTGTATCAGGGGGTAGGATACAAGCACGTTCCTTTCGCGTGAGTTCCATTTTTTTCTTTTTGTTCATCCGTACGAATAAATAGTTCGTTATATATTCGTCTACATTCTTGACTTATCCCCAATATATTGTAAGATAAAATGATTATTACCATTATGTGGATGTACAAAATATGTATCCGTGTCTCGCTCCGGCTTCTAAGAGTAGATCACGACTCATCTTCGACTCGTCGTGATCTGCCCTTAGAACCCGGAGCTCGACTCGAATACATATTTTGTACATCCACATAATGGTAATAATCTCTATTTATCTCACCACAAGAACGGTTGTGGCGCGGTGGCTCAGTTGGTAGAGGTGCAGACTGCAGGCGGAGGGGTCCTCGGTTCGAATCCCACCTGCGGCAATCGCGTTGTGTCCTTGGGCAAGACACTTCACCCCCATTGCCCACGTGGGGGCACGGTGACGTTGTGTACTAAGGCATACTGCACGTCGATGGTGCACCTGTCTTCAACCAATGCTAACCCTGCTTGTGTGGAGTTGGTATGTTGGGGAGCTGACAGTTGTTCGCCGTTGCTCGGTGGTTTTCTCCGGGTACTCCGGCTTCCTCCACCCGTAAAACTGTCCCGGTCATGGTTAGCCATTGTGCAGAAATATGTGACCTTAAACACCAATAAATAAATAAATAAACAAATAAATAAATAAATAAATAAATAAATAACAAGAACGGTTTTCCCCCAATACAAGTAAAAATGTCTAGACAAAATACACAAATCTGTATTGGGGGTAGCAATCGCGCGTGCGATCATTCGATGTAGAAAGAGAACGTTTTTTACCCACACTAATCGAAAACTGATTAAACATGTCGAAGCCACCGTTTTGATAAAAGTAATTAAATGATAAATCAATCACCAATTCAGCGAAACAATTTAGAATTGATCATTCTTTGCCATAACGATATTTTTATACAGGTCTACCATGCATTAAACTTGAAAAATAAAATTTAGAAACAGACAGCTGAAACACAACTATAAACCTCGGCGGTTATTGAACAAGTGCAACAATGTATGGGGTTACGTCATGTACAGCTCAAAAACGTAATACCATGACGACATGTTCTTCGTTCATAAAAAAAAATCAATTCATAGGCACTTGTCAAAAAGACGCCGTTAAAAACTTACCTAATCCTTTCTTTATGCCAACAAGTCAAGAAAGGGGGGGGGGGGGGGATATTGTAATATAAATTAAATATTACAACCATGTGGGTTTCAGACTTGTTATATTAAAGTCTCGACTCACCTCTGGTCATATATCGACTCGTCCTTACGTCTCTTTCGCAGATACGAGATCTTGACTTCAATACACCATCTCGGAAACACACATGGTGGTATTAACCTTTATCATATGACTCGTCCGTTTTGTTCACTTAAAAACATTTGATATTTTGTTTTCATATTAATCACTGATAAATAAAGCCTCCCGCCAGTTTCATCGGTCAGTTTCAAAACAAGACAATTTGATTGGCTGAACAAAATAAAACTGGGCCACATATTCATAATTTGCATAATTAGAGTTGGGAGCTTTCGTTGGTCAATTTCAACACTGGTCAATTTGATTGGCTAAACAAAATACAACTGGGTGACATTTGCATAATTTCAGCAGGGAGAATTTACGTTATCTGTCCTATTTAGGGTGGGTTATATTGTATTAACCTTCTACCTACAAGAAAAACGCCATTAATTTTTTTTTATATTTTCACTTTTTGCTTCCAAAACATAGGTTATGACCCCTCATTGGAACGAGCTCGACGAGCTCGTTCCAATGAGGGGTTATAACCTATGTTTTGGAAGCAAAAAATGAAAAATTTTAGTTATACGAGGATGTTTTTTCCAAGTGCCGTCTGCAACTCAAGTTAGGTGATGGGTTAAAAAGTCATACTAAGTGGCTAATTTGTGCGTGTGTGTATCATATGATAAATAGAATATGAAATGAGTGTTTTTCTCATATAATATTTATGAAACTCGTCCGAATTTTCCGTTTGGGCTCGCCAGAGGCTCGCCAAAACGGAAAATTCTTTGACTCGTTTCATAAATATTATATGAGAAAAACACTCATTTCATATCCTCTATATATGTATCGAGAAGGATGTGACTTTTTAATAAACGCGACTGTATGAAATTGACACATGCGATTTGACCCTCTAAAACCGAGGTCCATGAATGGTAGCAACAAGTATTATGCTGCAAATGGCGAGTTTGTACTATATTTCCGGGAAGACTCAGCAATAATTTAATCATCCCACTCCACAGGGAGGAATGATTAAATTATTAATGATTCCGTTTACAACTTAATTGATCATTGTGTTATCTGGTCAAAGAATTCTATATTTCTCTTACATGTACAGAGAGAGTTAATTAAATTATTTCGTAGTTTGATATTTTCTTACGTTTCTACAGTACGTGGAGAGTGGATTGTAACTAAATCACCCGCAGAGTGGAGTTATCACCCAAGGTATAACTTTCAAATTTTGTACATATCGACAAAAAACACAAGCAATGTTTCATCCAATGGACCTCCGGGTTTAACCCGGAGGTCCATTGGCTGAAACTTTGCTTGTACTGGTTATGCTTTGCAACAAATTTGCAATTATTGCTTAGGTGGAATCTCCACCCTGTGGGTGATTTATTGATAATACACTCTCCACGTACTGTAAATGTGATAGTCTCATGATTGTTTGACTGGCGCCCAAAGAGTCAGCTCGGTAAACTGTCTCCACTTTACACTATGAAATATATGTGGAGGTTTAAGTGTCGACAAAAACTATGACCAGTCTCATGTTTGACGAGAATATTAATATTTGGCACACCATCAACCATTGCTAACCCAACTTGTGTGTATTTAGTACGTTGGGGAGCCTGACGGTTACTCGTCGCTGCTCGGTGGTTTTCGCCGGGTACTTCGGCGTCGTCCACTCGTAAAACTGTTCGACACGATGTAACCTGGCTGTCGAAAGTATAGTGCAAACGCCAATAAATAAATAAATAAATAAATAAATAAATAAATAAATAAATAAATAAATAAATAAATAAATAAATAAATATTTGACTCAACTGAGTACAAGAAAGCATGAATAGCGAATAAAAACTGCGGCGAATTGAACACTTCATCATAAAAGTCGGTGTAAATCGCACAGTGGCTAAAAATTCATTACTTGAACTCTGAAGCTAAAAAAACATTGGAAATGCATTGTTTCTCCCTTGAAGATTTGTGCTTTTAGAGTTTTAAAGTTTTTGTCCCAAATCTGCTTGAATGTCTTTCAACTGATTAAAAGCTTAATTCGTTATCATGTGCTTACCACCAAATAGTCCATTACGGAAATGTCGCCAACAACAGGTGTAATAAAAACAAGGTAAGAGGTCACGGCTAGTCACATTGGTTCAAAGAGCCGATTCGTCTTGAAAAGTGAATATATGCAGAGTAGTCAGCGGGGTTATGAACAGCATCGGCCTCATTTAGAACGCCGCCAAATTATGATCAGCGGATCGGGTACAGGAGTGACCCACTTTTAGTTTCCATTCTCATATGACGTCAGTTGACTTTTCAGTCCGAAATTATGATATCTAACGTTCGTTCAGTGAAAAGCTATTCAAGTTCATCAGTTTCGTGTTTTGTCCACTCTTCATATCTACAGGACCGAAATGGGAATGGGAATTATTCATTTTGCAATAGAAAACGCCGGATTATTATAATCCCTGATGGGTACGGGTGTGGGATGGGAAAATCTCACCCTCGGGACAAGATATTTGGTCCAGATACTCGGCTGATGGGTACGGGTGTGGGATGGGAAAATCTCACCGAGGGCAAGATATTTGGGCCAGACACGAGGCTTGCCGAGTGTCTGGACCAAATATCTTGTCCCGAGGGTGAGATTTTCCCATCCCACACCCGTACCCATCAGGGATTATTTTTCTCCCCCACCAAACAGCGGTTACGTTAGCAGAGGTAATCGGCGGTCACGTGCTGATATAATCAACACATCTGGTATTCGTTGTTTTGAAAAACTAATGTCACCATCGGAAAGAGCATGCAAAAGTTATGTATTTACCAAAGGTATATACAATAGGTCAATTCGGAACGGTGACATCTTGGGGTCTAAAGAGTTTTCGAGCATCAAACTTTGACCACACGGCATTCTGATGAATTAGTTGGTAGCAAAAAAACTGATAAGATATGCATAACGTCATAATAACGTTATAAATGTATAACGTCACGTGGGTGGGGTGGGATACATCTGTCTCTCCCTGCTATCTCAACCGGGACACGCGTATGATACACATGCAGTGGGGGGGGGGGGGGGGGGAATATTTTGTTCCATTTCTATGGTCGCGCGTAAGTTGGTAACAGCGTTAGCTAGTTCGGAAGTAGAAGTGAATCATTCGTCTCGGTTATTGATGTGATTTATTTCTTTAAAAAACACATTGCAGAATTAAGCCTAATTTTGATCTAAACACCCGTAGATAAAAATTCCTGAGTACATTTTGGGACAAACCTGTGTTGGCTGTACATTGAAAGAATCCCGATTTGTCGCAACTGTAAGGACTCAAGTCCCAAGTGAAAAATATTCCAACTACATCATCAAAGCATGCCTTCCACGAAGGCATACCTTGCTAATGCAGTTAGAGTATTAGTCAAGATGTTAATTAAAAGATTCAAGACTTCTTGGAAAATTATTTGTAGATAAATAAAATATGCAGTAGTCGTAGCACAATTTATTATTTAATTACTGCGTACCGTGTGGGAACTCTAAATTGTCATGCTGCCTCCAATATCACAGATCGCGTATTGTAGACCACAAATTTGTATGAGTGAATGCGTGTTTGACATTAGTCGTAGTATAAAATCTGTTCTGGTAAGACAGTACTTGATTCCCAGCAAGATCAAATCGATACATCCAGTGTAATCCCAACAGAAATGCCCCGACTGGAAAATTATTGGCCGAGTATCACACTCTAAACTAGGACCCAAAATGAATTCGCTAGGATATATAGAGAGTAATCGCTTGACTGGACTGGTTACGTGAAATAATTCACGAGAAGTGAGGAATACTGTACAAACACGAGTGCGCGAATGCGCACGAGTGTTTTATAATATAGTCCATCTCCTCGAATGAATTATTTCAGGTAACCAGTCCAGTCAAGCAATTTATGTTTATTACATTTCATTATTAACGATAATTATGTTATTTAATACTTTAGTAACGTAACGGCCAAAACCGCCAGCGATATTCTCAAAAATCGCCAATTAATTTTCATTATTGTTTCATTTTGTGTCTCTAGAACATATGTTATGACCCCTCATTGAAACGGCTGGTCGAGCTCGTTCCAATGAGGGGTCATAACCTATGTTTTTGAGACAAAAAATGAAAATAATAGTTACTTAAGAATTTGTTTGCAAGTGTTGTCTGTTTTTCATGTTAGGTAAAGGGTTAAAAAAAACTAACAACAATGAAGTCCCCATTACACCCACGGCAAAGCGTCTTCGTTTGCGCGCACGGATACATGACCCATTTGTTGATTGCATAATTCAATTGTGAAGTTATCGTTTATAATCAAACCCGGAAATCACAGTAAATCACACTTTGGAAAGTAATAATATGCATTATTATTATTTTTTATTATTATTAGGGTTTAACGAAACATTAACACCCAGGGTCATATCATGTCGGTGACAGTTTTTTATGGGTGGAGAAAGCCGGAGTACCCGGAGAGAACCACCGAGCAACGACGAGCAGCTGTCTGCCCTCCAACATCGTACCTCTGAACTCTGCACCGCGGCACAGGCAGGGTTAGATTGGTTGAAGACATGCGCACCATCGACGTGCAGTACGCCTTAGTACACAGCGTAATCGTGCACCCATGTAGGCAATCGGGGTTAAGTGCCTTGCCCAAAGGACACAACGCGGGAGCACGAATCAGTCGCTGAAATGGTCACCCATCCAACTACTAACCGCGCTCGACGTTGCTTAACTTCGGTGATCTGACGAGAACCGGTTATCGCGACGCCACCTCGCCCCCTGCATTATTAATACTCTAAATAGTAGAGAATGGAAGCTAGGCCCCTGCGGATCACACACTTGCGACTCAAATCGAATCTCGAATCGAATCTTGTCTGTTATTCGAAATCGAATCGAACCGCGAGAATCGAATCAGTTCCGTCAAGATGACCGATGGGGCTGTGGTGCTATAAACCTGATTTGTCCCGACTGTGATGGCTGAAGTCCCGATTAATAAAATAATCCATCTACATCATCAAGGCATGCGAATGCATGCCTTGATGAAGTAGTTGGAATATTTATTTTTTTATTTATTGGTGTTTAAGGTCACATACTTATGCACAATAGCTAATCGTGACCGTGACAGTTTTACGGGTGGAGGTAGCCGTCGGAGTACCCGGAGAGAAATACCGATCATGGGCGAGCAACTGTCAGCTCCTTAACATTCTGACTCTTCAAACTCTGCTCAACAGGATTATCGGTTGAAGACATGAGCACCATCGACGTGCAGTACGCCTTAGTACACGGCAACATCGTGTCCCAATGTAGGCAACCGGGATAAAGTGCCTTGTCCAAGGACAGAACGTGGGTCGTCCCGGACGGGGATCGAACTCGGAACCTCTAGCATAGAAGTTCAACAGTCTTCCACGGATCCATCGCGCTCCCGATGTGGTTGGTATTTTACTCTGTAAATATTACAGTTCATTGTCGACATTGCTTGGAAACCTTAAACTTTTAATTAACCGTGCTACGGACTAGTGATATTGGAATTAGCATGGATTGTGGCATAAGTACAGATATTATTTATGTTAATGTAGAGGAAGTTACACTCTGTCTTATATTTCAACATTATTTATGCACGATTTCCTTCGGGACTATACGTTTTATGACACGACGAATATGACCAAGCTATATTCCGACGAAAAAGATTCGAGATGAAACGAACCGGGCAGCCGATTTCGACACGAACAGAATATCTACTTAGGATTTAAAATCGAATGGAATCTCGAAACGTCGGGGGACCTAGCCAAAACCTCCCTAAGCGACGCCCCTGTAAAGAGACAACAACACAAAATTCACGAATGCCAGTGAAGACAGTGAAATGCTCAACACTGAAACATTATAATATAAAACAATAACGTGTCTAAATCAAAATACACGATACCCTCTGTGGTAATAGAGCAAGAAACATAGCTGTGATAAATATTCCATTTATTGACAGACTTGTATCCCTAAAGGAACATAGATCAAACACATTTATCGTATAAATATCCGATATTAAGAAATCTGTTTTTAATTTTCGGTGATTATATTCCCTTGTGTAGCATTGGTAACATTATGACATGTTTAGAGTCGAATCGCAGACAATATCTCTATGAGTCTTTTTGGATTATCTGTGGAATATTACACTAGTGAACAATAACTTTCCTCGCAAGTTCCATTACTTTTCTCGTCGTTGTGAACGACATTTGCTCATCTGTTTCTGTAGCTGGGGTATAAAAAACCTGAGAAGAAAATAACACAGGTTTTCCGGAATTAGTGCCATAAACGTATTTAAAAAATGAAAAACGCGTTTATTGTCTTTCAGCATAAACTTTTAATATCGCAAGCTTCCAGATATTTGTGTCATAAAGGTATTTTTAAAAACAAAATGAAAAACAGGCTTTATGTCGTTCAGCTTTGAAATTTCTTCATAATCTGCTATGCGGGTTATGAAAACAGTTTGCCTCGTAATGATTGAGGTTATTTTCCAGAGAGTGTGGAAAATTTTACAGTTAATTCTTCTTACTAAAAAGTTCAGTGTAACACCGTAAATAACAATTGGAGTGTGGTGTTGTTTTAATATACTTCAGCATACAAAGTGTCGACTCAGTCATTTATCACCTCAGTAATCGAGAAATAACACATGGGCAGTCATTTCTCACCTCAGTAATCGAGAAATAACACATGGGCAGATGAAACCTACATACAACTGTTAAGGCATAAAAAAATTAAAAATCTGTTTCTCAGGTCCTCTCGCATGGTCCTTTTGGCGGCCGCATGCTCTCTTTTTATAACTAATGTGAACTTGAAAAAAAAAATTATATAGTTTATGTCTGATATTTTACCCAAGTTAAAATATCAGAGCAAAGCTTTCTTGCTCTCAAGGGACGAAACACACCACCATCCATGATATTCCGTAGATTATGAGGCCTAAAACATAAACCAAGAACATGAACTTTTGATGGCAAAGAAATAATTACAGAAATAAAAAATAAAATAAAAAACCGCATGCAATTTTACAAATAATGGCCCGAGAAACAGATGATCTACTTTGTATGGCTTAAGTCATCGTATTGTTCGCGAAGTGTGGATTGCCACTAAATACAAAGAGAGTGGAATTTATACCCACCCGCTCTGTCTGATAATCTGTGAAAAAGCATGAAGGATAAAAAACAGTTAATAGACGACAGGATTTATTTTTTTATAAACTTTATTTATTCTAAATACATGTGCACCAGTCATAAAACAAAGATATCACAGATACCGATGCACAGAGGTATAAACAAACGTATAACAACAAAGTAACAAAGCAAACACAACCAAAATAGTTCATGCCACCACCCATCTTAAAAAGGTAGTCAGAGGTTACAAAGGAAATAAAACCCATTACCCAACTGAAAGGACTAAACTAAAGAATCGTGAAGAAGGGTACAAAAATCAGGGGTACGAAGCCAGTATTGGGAAAACACAGCTCGAGAAAGACGCGAAAAATCGATAAAAATCAGGGGTACGAAACCAGGTCTGGGAAAACACAGCTCGAGGAAGACGCGAAAAATCGATTCGGATACGATAGCGTAAACGGTCAAGAAAATAAGGAAATATAACAGGGATAGCGGTGTCACGATGAAAGCGTATATCATTACGCTTTCCCCAAATAGCAGATACTGCCTCAGTAATAAGACAAAGACAAGAGCCAGTTGGAAAGGGGTCACAACCGGAAGGAAGAGCAAGGGACAAAATAGTAGATTCATTTGGAAGAACAACAGACTTTACGAGACCTGTGATCTAACGGAAAACCTGATCCCATAAAGGCTGAACCAAATGACAGCTATAAAATAAGTGACGAAAAGTCTCAGTAGCGCTGGGAAGACGACAAAACGGACACTTCGTCGCTTGAGTGCGAGAATGTCCCATGTCCCCTGTGGGATATAGACGCCCCCTGTGGGACATAGAACATTCTAGCACTCAGCTGATGACTTATCATTACCTGAAAGACCCAAGCGAACAAGACGCGAGCCCACCGGGAGAATTTCATGAAGGAGTTTCCAAAAATGAACTCGACAGAAGGAGTCGACAAAGGGATGATGAAGATGACGCCATACACGAGAATAATCGACAAATCGTTTCTCCATTATAACCGAGGGGATGGAGGGAGGAGGGCAGTATAAACTGAAATCATTACCGAATAATATTGCCTAGTGGACAAGGGACAAGACCGGATCTAACCTAGACATCCATTGACTGAACGTTTTCTTGTACGTCGTATAGCTGTTGACTGAGTACAAGTAAATGCCTCGGTTAAATCCACGACACCGGTGTTTTAGTATTACCATATAACCTGCTGAGCATGTTGTTGATGAAATTCCCATCAAATCAAGCCATGACTTGATAGCCCTAGAACATTAGGTTTCACTGGGGAAAAAAATCGGAGAAAGCTGATTTTTTCAGGGAATGTCGAGTACATGTCACTGAACGATTAGACAAAAGTTCCCTAAAATCCCAGTTGAGCTTTTTTTTCTACAGCCTTTTTTCGAAAACGCGTTTGAAAAAAATCAAAAAAAATCGCACGAACTTTGTAACCTCGAATTGATCCAACTGTATTTTTTGTTTACGCGTATTTCGCGCTACATAATGTCTAATATACATTTACCTAGAGGAAAATGTGCATTCTGTGACAATTTCTGCGAAAAATTATTGAAAATTCACAAAAAAGTATCGGATTTACGCAAAAAATGACGATTTTCCTAACGGATTTGCCCAAAGGGTCGTAGTACAGAACGGGATGTTAGTTGGACAGACGATAAAAAATCCACCACCATTTGAAGACTTTTAACATTGCTTACAAAATAGAGATTATGGAAGACCCCCTCTGCTTCTGGCCGAGTTCCCCTTTTGGCATAAAATTCGTCAGCATGAGAACTCAACTATTTTCGGGCTTGGGACCGAACAGACACGTCTGTGTCTGGCAGCATTAGATCAATAAATAATATTTACAGAATGTACAAAAATCAATAAATAATATTTACAGAATGTACAAATCAATCAACATGGATTAAGTTACATTGACTATTATCAACGCTATATACAGAAATGACATGACCTATATACATATTATTCATCGAACTCAGAAATTTCCGACAGAACAGTGTTTCTGTGGTTGTTACAAGAATCCGAACTGCAATTACACAAACCTGAGCAAGAGAGTCCTGCCTTCTTACACCCACACCTTTTTGTACAAGCACTCTTGCAACCACAACTGATCAGATTCAGTAGGTTATCGGGGGCACATGGCTTTGTGGCTGCAGTCGGTACAAGAAGTCCATTGTCTAGCGACCACCCCCAATCCGTCGGAGGAAGCGAAGTGCCCAGCCATTGTTGGACCTGGAGATAACATCTGTAGACATGTTGTTGTGCAGCATCGCTGCTTGGTGGGAGTGAGGCTAGGTCGATGGGTTTATTCAGTTTAGATTTTGCTACATAACGCTTGTAAGTGACATATCTATATTGGTCGAGAGAGGAAACAGTTTTACTCCCGTATAAGATCAGGAGAAGTTGTTCCCCGGCAGCGGCTACTGCACTTGGTGTACTGTCATCCGCCAAAATTGTGTTGACATACTGTTGTGAGTCGCTAGTAACATCGGAGACAATTGTACTGAATACTTTCTTCTTACCAACTCGAAAGAGTGCAGAAGTAGTGTCACAACCACTTATAGAATGTGCTACAAGGAAGTTGCTTCTATGGTCACCCATTTTGGTTGCTATTTCACTAACTGAAACTAGTAAGTTTGGGGTAATGGAATACATCATGTGAATATTACATCCCGGTTGAACTCGAGAGGTAAGAATGACTAACAAGTCTGTGTCTGTTCCCACAACGACAACATTGTTGTCATCTTGAGCGATGTCAAGTGCAGTTTCGGCTATCAGTACATCAGCATCAGCCTCGGCCTGCTTGGACTGAATATTGATAGCAGATAGCTCCTGCATTAGAAGATCGATCACTTGGGTTTTGTTCTTGGCATTTGTAAGGAAATCGGATTGGCGTGTGGTGGCTGGTAACTCGGGTGAGATATTGATATAAATGGAATACCTGTCTTCAGATCTACGGGCTTGTTCCATGCCCTTTGTCGACATTGTACAAGCATAACCATCAAAAACAACCACGACGTTCGCCCCAAAACGTCTCACTAGATAATTGGAATATGATGTACATATGTCCTTATATGACGACTGTTTAGGCCATACAACTGCTCTCAATAAAAATCCACCATCTACAACAAACAGAGAATGTTCTGGGATTTTAGTTTGCTCGGAACAGTATGTTTTGAGGACCTTACCGAGCGTGCTTTTCTGTGTCTTCCTCATTCCAGCAGAATCAAACAATGCTGGTGGTTTCGGGGCGAGTTCATATTTGAGATACTGTTCCATCTCTGCTTGTGACTGAATAACACATGTGATGCGGTTGAACAGAATTGTGGGGTCAATCACTACCTTACTTCCACGGACTTTGATGCTATTTGCCATCGATACGAAAGACTTCACAGTGTCAACACGTCGTAGTTTGATGCTGTTGAACGTTTTGCTTACAACATTCGATACGCAACATTCACCAATTTTGCGAACTTGGTCACAGTTCACAGTTTCGTCGGCCACAAGCCCGGTCGCTATAGAGACTAAATGTAGTGGATCTCTATTCTGAAAGGGGGAATGCACTCTGAGCCAGTTCAATAATTTGGTGATATATCATTGGCATCAGTCAATTGTGAACTTTGACGGAGATCCCGATGTTGTTCGCCATGACCAGTGTGAACATGACAAAATTTTCGAGAGCATTACATATCGGAAGGCAAAGAGGTAGTCCATGTTCCCATTTCGCAACAGTGCTATCGGTTATTCCCCTGCCATGTGTGAGACCACCAGGGAGCTTGAATATTCTCGTTAAACACTGCTCTATGGTCTGATCAGAATATATCCTGTCCCAGAATTTATCTGAGCGCCTTATGGTAAAGTAACCTTTCTCAGTGAACAACTTCAAATCATCCTGTTGCATTATTTCTGTTAGCTCATTCATCTGCTGCAAATAGAGATGAGAACTTTTTGCGTATGCAAAATGACCACCTGCGTGAAATACTGGAATCATATTGCGAACACAATATGTGTGGAGTTCCCAGTCGCCTGTGCGCTCTGCTCTCAAGAACAACTGGAGAAGACCTATTTGCTCGTAGTATTGTACCCAAAGCTTTCCTGTGCGTCCTACGGACGCATTCTGGAGCAGTTCGTGTAATTTTGACAGTAGATGGTTGACACTTTCTTGATTGACAGCGTCAGCTGTTGTACAGTCACCTCTGGCAAGTCCACAGAATATTTCATTGACTTCTGTGCAGTCTATGTTATCTAGTGTTCGGCTTTCTTCAAACACAAGTTTTGTAATGGCAATTTGTGTTAGCAAATGGGCACGAACTGCTCTTGAATATGCATGACCACTGATCAAATGATGGATTGACCCACCAGCATAAACAGTCCCCCAAAGTTCATCCAAGCCGCTACCAGTCATGATCGAACCAATTGCCCCTAAATATGGCATAATCATATGGAAGCCGCCGAGTCTAACGAAAACTTTTGTCAACTTATCTGACGAAGACACAATCTCCACTGCTTTGATATAAAGTGGTTGGTCAAACGTCACTGGACAAACGTTCAGTCCCTGTTTCCATTATGTGATTTAATCGAACATGGAAATTGAAACAATGATGCTATAATACGGTATTTGAATGAGAAAAGTCGATGCCGTTTGAATTTGAGTTTAGGGGGTATGGTTAATATTTCACACGTTTCACCAGTTTATTATGGAATAAATGACTATTGTTATATATCATTATAAAGCCACTGCTTTTCTGCAATTTTTGATATATAATTTAACTCCCAAAGTAGTCGTAGATTTGATTTAATGGACGTTGTGTACCGTTGTGTGTATGAAAACAATAAATTTTTTTTCGTAATTTTGTACATTTTCGTGAATATTTCACCATTGAGTGTGAGGATTGGTACAAAGTTGGCATTTTCTGTTGGGGATATGTATTCACAATATAATTCAGCACGATATTTATGATTCTCACCCTACTAAGGCGAATAAGAATGAGAAATATGGAGCTGGGTCGAATTTTTTTTAAAATTTTTTTTTTCATCAAAAAAACGCTATAACTAAAAAAGCTCAACTCGGATTCGCGGGGACTTTTCACACTTTATCCGCAATGTGTGTCCCGGAAATATATAAAAACAATCGGCTTTCTCCGATTTTTTTCCTTACTTTCTCATTTTTATGTCTAATGTGCCTGGACTATGATTTGATAAGAAATTCAATGAAGTTTTACAACAATACATCATAAAAGGTCAACGACTATTTAGGCATATTTTGTTAACAGGTAGACACATACATTTGCTGGGTAAAATCGAATCAGTGGCATCTTGAAGATGACTGATGGCGGGTGGGGTGCTATGAACCTGTTTTGTTCCGACTGTGATGGCTCCAGTCCCGACTGCTAAAATAATCTAACTACAATATCAAGGCATGCCTTCGTCGAAGGCATGCCTTGATGATGTAGTTGGAATATTAGCCTGTAAGGATTATAGTTCATCGTCGACATTGCTTGGAAGCCTTAAATGTACATTTAACAGTGGTTGGAGCGTGTGATATTGGAATTAGCACGACTGGTGGCATAAATACTGATCTTCTTTATGTTAATGTAGCTGAATTTATATTCTGTCTTTTAATTCAACATTATTTATGTACGGTTTCTATTTAAACTATACGTTTTTGTGAGACGATGAATATGACAGATCCCGTATATTCATATGAAAAGGGAGAAACGAATCGGGCCGCCGATTTCCAACCGAACCGAATATCTACTTAAGATAATCCGAAGCTTCGCAGGGTCCAAATTGTTGGAAAAGACTGCAGCTTGAAATTCTGAAAACCTTAACTCAAACTTGCCTGAAATAAATCGGAAAAAAGAAAAGAAAACCAAATGAAATGCCAATGCGTATTATTAGTGTTGCAAACTTGTTTTACTCCAACAGTACGTGGAGAGTGGATTGTAACTAAATCACCCGCGGAGTGGAGTTATTACCCAAGCTATAACTTTCAAATTTTGTACATATCGACAAGAAACACAAGCAATGTTTCAGCCAATGGACCTCCGGGTTTAACCCGGAGGTCCATCGGCTGAAACTTTGCTGGTGCTGGTTTTGCTTTGCAACAAATTTGCAATTATTCCTCGGGAGGAATCTCCACTCTGCGGGTTATTTAGTGATAATACACTCTCCACGTACTGTAGATGTGGAATGGTCTCTTTAACTTGAACTTCTGAAAAGCTGTAAACCTTCACTCAAACTTACCTGAAATGAATTAAAAAAAGAAAACCACGTGATATGCCAATAAGCATTATTATTAGTCTCCAAAGTGTGATTTACTGGGATTTCCGGGTTTGATTATAAACGATAACTTCACAGGTGAATTATGCAATCAACAATTGGGTCATGTATCCGTGCGCGCAAACGAAGACGCTTTGCCGTGGGTGTAATGGGGGCTTCATTGTTGTTTGTTTTTTTTAACCCTTTACCTGACGTGAAAAGCAAACGACACTTGCAATAACATTCTTGAATAACTATTATTTTCATTTTTTTGTCTCAAAGACATAGGTTAGGACCCCCGTGCTCGTTCCAAAGAGGGGTCATAACTTATGTTTTACAAACAAACAATGAAATAAAAATGAAAATTAATTAAAGATTTTTGAGAATAGGGCTGGTCGGTTTTGGTCGTTACTTTAGGTAGAGGGTTAAATAATATAATTATCGTTAATAATGAAAAGTAATAAACAGAGTAATCGCTTAACTGGACTGGTTACGTGAAATAATTCATTCGAGGCGAGGGACTATATTGTAAAACACGCGTGCGCATTCGCGCACTCGTGTTTGTACAACGTCCCTCACCCCTCGTGAATTATTTCACGTAACCAGACCAGTGAAGCAATTACTCTCTATTTTGTGTCACATACATGTTATAGTACTAGATATTGTTAACATTCAATGTGGATAATTCACAGCCCCGTATGTGTCTACTTAAAGCAATGCAAAGAGACATAACCTCTCTCTGAAAGTTAAAGTAGAAGTGATTCGTTATCGAACTATTTTGTAAAAAAGTAGTCGACCCAGGGTTTAAAACCAACATCTGGGCATTTAATCTCCATATCTGTTCATTTATGTACTGGGGTTTAACGACACGTTCTAGAGCCAGGTTCACCTCGTGTCGGACAGTTTTACGGGTAAAGGAAGCCGGAATACCCGGAGAGAACCACCGTCAAAGACGTTCAACTGTCAGACTCCCCAGCATACTAACGCTATACAAGCAGGGTTAGCGTTGGTTGAAAACACGTGCACCATCGACGTGCAGTACGCCTTAGTGCATAACGCCGCCAAGGGTAGTCGAAATTAAGGTTAAGAGTCTTGCCCAAGTACACAACGCAGGTATGCCTGGCGAGGATCGCAGGGCTTATATTTCGACGAGAATCCGAGAATCGATTCGCACAAAGATTCGCGCAATAAAACCGGCGAGAATCCATGTAGATTCCTGCTGCACCTCTGTTAGGATTCGCGTGAAATTTTTTTAGTCAATTTAACCCTTTAACTAACACAGCGGGAACAAATTAACCAATAGAAGGCTAACATGACCTGAAATATCCTGAGACTTTGTCAATAAAATCTTACAAATATGGCTGTCATTGGAACCGGCTCATTGAGCCGGTTCCAACGACAGCCATATTTGTAAGATTTTATTGGTAAATATTGTTCATTTAATTATTTTATCATTTATTTATTATTTATTGTTTAAAATTATCAAATTTAGTTTTAAAAATTAAAAAGGTGTGTTGGGTAAAAGGCTGACATGTGTTATCAGTATACAACAGTGGTTCAACCATGGTGGCGTCATGGGATCCTGGGACACTCATAGTAGGTATGGATTCTCGCAACCATTTTCACGAGAATCCAAATGGATTCTCACAAATTTAGACGAAATATAAGCCCTGGATCGAACCGTAGTGCTTTCGGTTTGAATTCCGTAACCACAGAGCCCGGCGTTCACGACTTATGTCAGGTTAACTCTCAGTTAGTGTACACTGATTATAAAGTGCATGGAAAAAAATAGATTTAGTTCCAGAAAAACAAATAAATTAATTGGTATAAACAAAAACAGGTGAGTGACTTATGCATGATGTGCACCACACGTTATTGTAGTACCAGACAAAATGCACGTCGTTTAACGGGATATGAGATTCTAATAGATATTATCCATGACAGAATTCAAGCACAACTGCTTTAATTTCATCATTTTGTCGGTGGGGCAAACAGAATAATTGCCTCATTTAGTTTGTGTTATCGGTGGGTGGTCAATAGAAGAGTAGGCAAATTATACAGTTGAAACAAGAAGGCATGTCACTGTACTGTCGACTATTTTTGAAATAATGCCTCAAAAAATGAAATAATGTCAAACTGCGCCATTAGCGCAACTCAGTTACTGTAGAAAAACAGTGTGCCCAACTCTGTACAATTATATACTAGTAAATTAAGATCATTAACATCATTCCTAATCTCTACTGGGATACATGTATATGCAATGAATTGGATATTAAAATTTGACTGCATATACAGAATGAAGAGAGTGGATTACTACTTAATTGCAGCGCCATATAATCCCCACTCAATGAGTATTTATAATTGTTCATAACAGCACGCGAACCACTTGCAAACTTCCATTACATGGACCACGGGCAGCCTGGTAATCCATGTGATGATAGTTTGCTAGGAGGGCTTCTTGTTTTTTGTCCTCAGAAATTGTAAGTACTTACTAAGTGAAAAATCTATCCCACAGAGATTTAGTAGTTTCTCCCCCCCCTTCATATACGGTAGTCTCAATATTTTCTTTCTGTTTGATTGGTTCAGTTTGAGATTTCACTACCGACCTCACTAATAACACATTATATTTTGTATTGCACAGCTCAAATGCTCTTGTGTATTTCAGACTACTTCATTCTTCTGCAGTAAGGAGTGCATTAACTAACAAATATTTTTTGCGGTAATTTTGACAGGACTTCTAGTATCAACTGTAACTCTGAACCTGTTGAGGTTTTTCAAGATATTTTTCATCAAATCTAGTCATGGCTGCTATAAAGCAGCCATGACTAGATTTGATGAAAACTTAATTAAAATTTCATTTTAAATTCTTTGTTGAAAAAATCCATTCAGTTTACAAAGAGAAAATCTGTTAAAAGTTCCCAAATAATACTTATGTCAGTGGCAAGAGAAATCCTGTCCTTGGCTGGAATATAAGCCAGCGGCATTCAAGGGGTTATATAATTTCTGATCACCATCCCTAATGTTTCTTCTATTGTCCCCCACAGAATGACAGATATTCCTTGTGCAAACAAAAAGCCCCATGGGGCCTGAGGCCCTCACCTGACCAAAGTTGTTTAAAGGATTTAATTACCATTTATGGCTAGTTAACACAATACATAGTCATGTAATTACGTAAATAATTAATAAACTTCGACTTCATATACAGAATGAAGAGAGTGGATTACTACTTAATCGCAGCGCCATATATTCTCCACTCGCAAAGTGTTTATAATTGTTCATAACAGCATAGGAAACACTAACAAAATAAAATAAAACACCAAAAAATTAAAAAAATTAAAAAGGTGCTCTACGTTAATAAGACATGAATCGGAGACTACTGACACACATCAAACGTTACTGTCAGTACAAAATCACCACCGACCGTCCTTATTGGAACCACGGAATGATTTTTTTTTGTGTCTGTAAGGAAAGTTTCTTTAACAACTAAAAAAACATTGTTCACGCCTTGCCCGACAAGCGGAGGTTCACACGCTATGCTCCCGAGACAAAGATGAAAATTATAAAAGATGGTGATTTCTGTAAACAACGTTTATCGAGTTTGGTTGCCACGCAAGGCATAGGGTTTATCGCACAAACGTGTTATAGGTATCATCACCAGCATATCGAGGATGATGTCATCTCCATTCTATCACCCCTCCGCCAGGAACAGGTTCATAAGGTAATAAAGAAAAGATAAATGAAGATGTGCTGGGAAAAGGAGATAAATGAGATGAAATTACTGACTGTGCTATTAAAAGTTCTGCATTTACAGGTGCAATTAATTAATTATTGATGTTTAAGGCCACATTCTGCTGCACGATGGCTAATCGTGACCAACAGTGTAAATTTCCTGAAAATATATTTTATGCCAATAAAAGAACAGTATATACCAGTCTCTGAGGTTCTACAGTCCGATGAAGATTTCAACAACCAGGGAACTTAAGCTGAAGTTAGGAGTTTGTACTATTGAGTTTGTTTTACTTTATTAAAGGGGCGTAGCAGGGTGTTTTACAGTGGTACGACAGAGAGTTTGAAGCAGTCGTTGGGAAAAACGCGGGTGGATGGTATGGAAAGGCGATGTCCCCCTCCAACATTGGAAAAATTTGAAATTTTTATCCTTGAAATAGCGTCCTCTGGTGTATTTGGGCGTTGCAAATTGTCACATTATGCACACTTAGAAAAAGAATTACACATCCATTGATATTCACAGATATATATAGAATATACCCATAGTAGCTTGATGTACCAAATGTTCATCACGAATGGTGAAGTAGTGTTTACCGCGAGCCTTTGGCGTGCAGTTAACACCACTTCACCACTAGTGGTGAACATTTGGTACACCAAGCTACTTTGGATATATTTTATTTATACAATGATCGTCAGATTATTAAGAGTCACTATTATCTTTTCTCGATTTTGCTGAGCAGCAGATATACTTAAATGCGAATCTGTCTTTGTTTACACGAGCATCAGTGGGCGGTACTTCCGCTGTCAATTTTATCTACGAAACGAAATGGAAAAAAACGGGGTCTTTTTAATTTTAATAGCACAATAACATACTATTTCGAGTTATGGATGCTTTATCAACATGAGACAATACATATTTGTTAAGTTTTGGTGTCTTTTGGGGTAAACTCATTTAAAAACGTAATAAATAATTGCAACTTTGATTTCACTCTTCGCGAGGCGACATGCGATAAATTTAGACAAGCTCGCATTCAGGTCGACGTCACCAAAGGTCAACTTGGATGTAGTTCCTCTGTAGGTGTAAATTTTAACTATTGAAATCCCATTGCTGCTATGTTCACCACAGTTGGTGTATAAAGCTAAAATTTATATCATTAGATTTTCATATATAGTAGAATAGGTAATCATGGTGTAAAAAATGATACAGCTCTACGATGCTTTTTCCCAGAAAAGGTAAATCGATGTGAATGGTATCTTACAAATTAACACTTTCTGAAGGCTTATGACCCTTGTTTACTTCATCATACCCCATGCGTGTTACACGTACATTTATTGATTATTATAAGCGAACATTTAACCCTTTACCCAACGCAGATGATATCAAAATTTATTATTTTAAATATCATTTTTTTTAATTTTTCAAAATATTTCAACAACACCATATCATGTGACCCCTCGTTGGAACGAACTCGACGAGCTCGTTCCAACGAGGCGTCACATGATATGGTTTTGTTGAAATTTTTTGAAAAATAATATTTTTTCAAATGCTGAATTTGCATATTACGCGGGCGGATGCGGGCGATTCGTTGGGTAAAGAGTTAAATGCAATATATTCTAGCAAAAGAACATTTGATGCTCCGGATATAGGTGGGCTAAAACCGTTCCAGCTACCATGCTTTGACAGTAATTAACACATCGTTCATCAAAAGCTTCTGGGTTGTATGATATGTTATTTATTTATTTATTTATTGGTGTTTAAGGTCAAATACTTATGCACAATGGCTAGTCGTGGCCGTGACAATTTTACGGGTGGAGGAAGCCGGAGTACCTGGAGAGAACCACCGAGCATCGACGAGCAACTGTCAGGTCCTCAACATTCTAACTCTGTTCAAGCTCCTCTCAAGCAGGGTTGCAGCGGTTAAAGACATATGCACCATCGACATGCAGTATGCCTTAGTACACGGCGTCATCGTGCCCCGTGTAAGCAACCGGGATAAAGTGCCTTGCCCAAGGGTACAGGGCGGGTCGTCTCTGTATGATATGTTAATAATAATGTAAGTGAAATCGGCATAATTACAGTTAAGAGTTAGCCTTTCACCCAAATGCACCTCACAATCATATTTTCTAAATAATTCGAAACTTCTTTTTTTTCCATAGCATAGCTTATGACATCTCATTGGAACGAGCTCGTTCCAATGAAGTGTCAGAAGTTATGCTTTGAACGCACCAAATATCACCAAACATAAATCCATAAACGACTTTTATGTATTGCACTGGACGTATTTTACTGATTTGTTCTGTAAAGGATTTAGTGGAACTGCGATAGCGAAAATTGTTTAGTATTCATAGTCAGTGCATAAGCTAGAATTATTCTCGTATTTTCTTCAGTGTCTTCATGGTAGAGAATATGTTTAATGAAACTTTTTATATCATCTGACAGTGACGTGCGTGTACCATCTGACACTGACTTATGTTCATTTCCTAAATAATTAAAACCGATCATTTCACTTGTTAATTATTTAATCGTTGTCTAATAAATCCAAATTCAAATTCCAATAATTTTAAAGAGAATCACATCCATCTCGAGGCAATATATATATATGCTAATGAAACACAGAAGGAGAGTGCAGTGATATAACAAGAATACACATGCAGATAAAATTTCAGAATTTTATTAGTTTAGTTTCGCAGTTTCAACGATACATTTTTTCTGGTTTTCTTCTGCTCGTTCTTGTTCTCTGTCTTTGTGTTTGTCTGCTTGCTGGTACTGATGATAACACGGAACTATCTTTCGAACTGTCATCGTGCTTTTTTATCTTCATGCATACCTGCCTTGTGACAGGTCTGTCCATCCATCTTTCTCTGTTTCTCTCTGTCTGTCTTTGAGTGGCGTTATAGTACACATAATTTTCATTACGTTCAGACAATACCTTTGGAACTAATTACAAACTATAGAAAAATATTTTTTCGCCATTTAACAGTATTAGTTGAACCGAATGACATGTAGCTCATCGGGAAGAGCTCATACAAATGACTCTATTAATCAAATAGTTATTTATTTATTTATTGTTGTTTAAGGTCACATACTTATGCACAATGGCTGAAGCAGAGTTACAGCGGTTGAAGACATGTGCACCATCGACGTGCAGTACGCCTTAGTACACGGCGACATCGTGCCCCTTCATTTAGGCAACCGGGATAAAGTGCCTTGCCCAAGGACATAACGCAATCGTCCCAGATTCTAACATAGAAGTCCAACAGTCTACCACAGAGCCACCGAGCTTCATTAATCAAATATACATTGTACATAAGTTGGCAATCTATCGGGAAAATCGCGAAGGATTTTAGGTTTGTGTCATCGATTTTCTATACAGATGGATTGCTGAAACACTCATTGGTCACATTTTAAAACATGTCTCATCTTCGGCCATCTTGGAGGAGGGATTTGCTATGAACAGACAATGATCTACAGTACGTGGAGAATGTATTATCACTAAATCACCCTCGGGGTGGCGATTCCACCCAAACAATAATTGCAGATTTGTTGCAAACCATAACAAGCACAAGCAAAGTTCCAGCCAATGGACCTCCGGGTTAAACCCGGAGGTCCATTGGCTGAAACATTGCTTGTTCTTTTTTGTCTATATGTGCGGAATTTGAAAGTGATACTTTTTTTGTGATACCTCCACTCTGTGGGTGATTTTGTTACAATCCACTCTCCACGTACTGTACAACTAGAGAATTATTCTCGAAAGTATTCAATTTTTCAACGCCTAGTAATCAACTATAGCTTCTAAAATAATACACTCTAGTTTCTTTGGAAAAAATGAATATATTGATGATGCGCACACTTTTCGAGCAAATTCATACTGAATAATTACATTATATTTCAATTATTACAACTAGAGAATTATTCTCGAAAATATTCAATTTTTCAACGCCTAGTAATCAACTATAGCTTCTAAAATAATACACTTTGGGGTTTCTTTGGAAAAAAAATTAATATACTGATGATGTGCACACTTTTCGAGCAAATTCATACTGAGTAATTACATTATATTTCAATTATTATTGACACAAAGGCGATGATATTGGAAAGTGATACACGCTAGTTTTCGTGCAAGCCTTTCATTTATTGTTTGATGAGGTGAAACCTTTTACTCAGTCACACAGCTATCGCGTGATCAAGCGTTACCGATGGAGGTGGGGGTGGAGGGGGTGGGGTTACAGTACAGCCGCCGTGGACTGATCACTTTCCACGAGTGGGCAATATTTCCACTGTCGCAATTACATTAGATTCCAAACACCAATTACAGGAATAATCATCAAAAAGTTTGTTGATGAGGATTTTTATTACCTGGTAAACGCATGGGTGGAAACCAATACACACACGTGGATTGGGACCAATCCACGGCGACTGTAGTGTATCTGACGCCGTGTTGCGAGGATGATACGTTACAGCAATCCAGTTGTACTGACATCAGTGAGAGGGACTGGTATGTAATCGGGAACATATTCCACGAGAAAATCAAGTTTAGGTCTGAAAAGTTGCCTCATTGTGATATCCAGTGTATTAGTTGCAATCTTTACTGACAGAACGAATACATCAGAACAGAACAGAAGTGTATTTGAAGAATACAGTTATATACACAAATACATCTAATTTTGATCCATCTGAAACACTATAAGAGCTGGGCGCTTATTCTGTTTTCTGGTCAGTTCCAGGTTTTGCTGCAAACCGGAAAACCGAACCGCAAACCCAGCAAAACGGAACAAACTAATTTACTGTATTTGTGGACAAACTAATGAAACTATCTAATGAATACTGGATAAGTGCCCCCTATGGACTCCCGTCACCTAGTCTATCTGGCAAAGGGGCGAATAAGTCGTGTTCTCATTGTCACATTTTCTTCCTTAATGGACTCGTCCTTTGGAAGAAAAGGTGACAATGATAACACAACATGGATAAGATGAACGCTTTTCATTTGCTACTCTACAGTACGTGGAGAGTGTATTATCACTAAATCACCCGCAGAGTGGAGATTACACCCAAGTAATAATTGCAAATTTGTTGCAAAGCCTAACCAGCACAAGCAAAGTTTCAGCCAATGGACCTCCGGGTTAAACCCGGAGGTCCATTGGCTGAAACATTGCTTGTGTTTTTTGTCGATATGTACAAACTTTGAAAGTTATACCTAGGGTGATAACTCCACTCCGCGGGTGATTTAGTTACAATCCACTCTACACGTACTGTAATTTATATTTTTGCTGATTCAATAGGCTTAGCAACTGATCCTTCTTGAACCCCTAAGAATGATCAAAGACGAATTAAGATGAACCGAACGGAAATTTATAGACAGGTCTTTTAGAGTTTTCTTTTCAAATTAAGGAACCTGAAGGGTTAGTTACCATATTTTATTACTTTCCAAAGTGTGATTTACTGGGATTTCCGGGTTTGATTATAAACGATAACTTCATAAGTGAATTATGCAGTCAAAAATTGTGTTATGTATCCGTGCGCGCAGTCGAAGACGCTTTGCCGTGGATGTAATGGGGACTTCATTGTTTTTTGAACCCTTTACCTAATATAAAAAGCAGACGACACTTGCAAAAAAATTTTTTGAATAGCTATTATTTTCATTTTTTGTCTCAAAAACATAGGTTATGACCCCTCATTGGAACGAGCTCGACAAGCTCGTTCCAATGAGGGGTCATAACCTATGTTTTAGAGACAAAAAATGAAAAAATAATGAAAATTAATTGGCGATTTTTTGGAATAGCGCTGGCCGGTTTTGGCCGTTACGTTAGGTAAAGAGTTAAATAATATAAATGTCGTTAATAATGAAAAGTAATAAACAGAGTAATCGTTTGACTGGACTGGTTACGTTAAATAATTTATTCGAGGCGAGGGACTACATTGTAAAACACTCGTGCGCATTCGAGCACTCGTGTTTGTACAACCTCCCTCACCTATCATGAATTATTTCACGTAGTCCAGTCAAACCATTACTCTCTATTTCTTAGCATATAGTCAAAGCGAATCTGAAAAAAAACAATCCCTCTCAACTCTGACCTCTATACCCACCAAAACGTCTATATTCCACCGGTATATATGTGAAATGCTCCCAATAAATGCACCTTTTTGTTATTTCCGTTGCGAATCTAATTTCCGGCATCCTGTTGGAACACTCTCATTGAGAGAGCAATTATGTTATCATTTTTGAATGAAAACTTATCGTTCACCGAAGGCTTCTATTTTTACAAAATAGATGCGTGAGTAATTAGCTACAGAAATATTCCCGGAGTGAACTTCCTATCCAGTCGGTGATGCTAAGAATGCCCAAAAAGGGACAACCAAATGATCCGTCAACGGACCCCGGGTTCGATCCGAGGTTCTATCAGGTAAAAGTTTGCTGGCTTTCCGTTTTTTACGTCATTTTTTCTCTTTAGACTGGAACCCAACTACGTGCAGACCCTGACCTTAACTTTAGAACCTTTTCAAGCTAGACAAGTGACAGTGAATGTTTGATGGTCTGGAGTTTTACTTGCCGTATTTATATAGTTAATTTGTCAATGAAGATTAGAAGCAAGACATTAGGGATGATCAAAAATGGAAAACCATACAAACGATGCTGAATCTTGAACCTACTCTTAGAGACACTACACGCTAAAACTAAAGTGTTAAAAACTACACTTGAAGTGCTGTATTTAACACTTACTAAGTGCTGAACAAGCACTTTGTTCAAGTGTAGATAATCCAGAACTTGACAGGTGTTACAATAATACCACTTGAAAATGTAATGTCGCGACACTTGAAAGGAAACAACGCAGATGACGCGGATCAGGCTCGAACTCTCGAGCCTGATCCGCGTCATCTGCATTGTGTCCTTTTAATTATGTCCCCACCAAGCGCAAATCAAATTATGGACGGTTCTGGAAGAACTACCAATGCTAGACACATGGGAAGTGCCATCCATTGAAATTTCAGATGTCTGACGATTGTAATATCTAAGTGCTTAAAGCATTGCACTTTGAGTGTTAAAATCAAACTCTAAGAGTTAGAATGGGTTTAACACCTTGAAAGTGTCAGTTTTAACACTTTAGTTTTTAGTGTGTAGCCATATTCAACCAAATGTGCTACCTATTGGAGCAGCCATGACTCGATTTGTTAAAGAATAATTTAAATATACTTAGCGGGTTATGAGTTAAAGCTAAAGTTTTGGTGAAAAACACGACTTACAAAAGTTGCCCTCCTGCTGAATTTGTCCCCCAAATCGTCGACACAAACCTTCAGGGACACGGATGGCATATTTAAATTGGAGGGAAAATCGACTCACAACACCCGTTATAAATAATCTGGACTCTGGGCTTGTTTTTACCTCGCAGAGGCAACCAAAACGCTCGGCGATTCAAAGGAAATTGATATGAAACTGGGTATTATTACCAGTATAGCCCTAGAATCACGAAATGAACGATTTTAATTGTATCTTCAGGTAGGTAATTAGCCTAAAACATAGAAAAAAGCATATTTCGGTGTCTGAAGGCGATCCCATCACCGGAAACTTAATCCTCCGTCAAGCATCTTTCGGGGATCATTAATGTTACTCATAATACGCTCGAAAACAAATAATTTCTTTTTAGTTTAGAGAGAGAGAGAAGAGAGAGAGAGAGAGAGAGAGAGAGAGAGAGAGAGAGAGAGAGAGAGAGAGAGAGAGAGAGAGAGAGAGAGGCAGAGAGAGAGAGACAGAGAGAGAGAGAGAGAGAGACAGAGACAGAGACAGAGAGAGACGAGAGAGACCTTTCGGTTTGAGAGACGAGAGAGAGAGAGAGAGAGACAGAGACAGAGAGAGACAGAGAGAGACACAGAGAGATTTGGGCTCACGATCTTGATATAAACTGAAGTCATGAAGGAGATACTTGCGCAATGAATTTGGGTGGTAGGCAGTCAACATTTTCAACTTGCAGCCCCCAGGCTGCACGTTGAAAATGCTGATTGCTCTTCCCTCAAGTAACGAATATATACTTTATTTATTTATTTAGCTAGCCTCGTTTCTGGTAGTTTTATAGGAGGACGAAGCCGGAGTACCCACAGAGAACAACTGAGCAACGGCGAGTAAATGTCAGCCTCCCAAATGTACTAACTCCGCAATTGCAGGGTTAACATTGTTTGAAGACAAGAGACAAGAGCGTGCAGTACGCCTTAGTATACAGCGCCATCATGCACCCACGCTGGCAATCGGGATCAAGTGCTTTGTCCGCAGTTACCCAAGGCGGTGATCGAACCGTGAACCTTTCGGTTTGAAGTCCAACACTGTAACCACTGACCCACCACGCCTCCAATGTAGACTCTTCCATCTAATGGAACTGAACTGGCGTGAAAATACCATCCATGTTCAAAGGATTAAAGGCACCGTGGTTCGTGGCATCCAGTTAACGTCTATAACAATACAATAAAGTTTGGAAAGAAAATCAATGATCATAAGTCATGCTTTTCGATTACTCTGGTATATATGGCAAGGACACAAGGGGTGGGGTTGTGTGAAAGATGTTGTCCCAAGGATGAAGGACATTACCGCATAAGTTGGTTTCCGTTGGGCAAAGACAATCTATTGTGTCTATAAAACGCATAACAAACTACGAAGGCGTGCCGATTTGACATGTTAATCCTTTACCCAACGTAACCGTCAAAACCGGCCAGCGCTATTCCCCAAAATCGCCAATTAATTGTCATTATTTTTTCATTTTTTTTTCTCAAAAACATAGGTTATGAGACAAAAAATTAAAAAAAAATTAGTTATTCGAGAATTTTATTTACAAGTGTCGTCTGCTTTTCATGTTAGGTAAAGGCTCAAATATACATGAGTATCTAGACGACTGCGCTATTGTATTCTGGTCTCTACGACAAATTCCCTGAATGGATATAATAGATAAATTGTTGCCAGAAGAATATAGTCAACGTTTCTGATATTTGGCAGTGATGCATTGAAATTGTAGTAAGGAACATAGCAGCAACAGGGTTCGCCTTCATGCTGCCCGTGTAAACACATCTATTGCTGTGCGATTCAAACGAGGCCTTGTTACCTCAGCACTTTATAATACGGCTCGGACTGGTGTGCCATTACAGTTAAAGCTAGAAGTCCTGTCACGAACAGTGCGCTTATTTAGGCTTAATTGCGCGGAGGAATTGCGTGCAATTGCCATATCGAATGGCATCCAAAGCAAGCAGGTTCTCCTGGCTACTCATAGCAAACACAGGCATTGTTTCTGCCAATGGACCTCCGGGTTGGCTTAAACATTGCTTGTGCACAGGCCCATATGTACAGAATTTGATAGCCTTACTATGGTTATAACGCGCAGATTAACGCGCAGATCGACGTGCTATTTGTGCGCATTTCATGACAGGACTTCCAGTATTAACTGTAGGTAATATCAATCCGTGAATTAGTGGTCCATGTATTATAAGGTGACGCGTGAAGACAAACGTGGAGGGAGCGCCGTTAAAACTCCAATTTTGTTCAGCGAGTAGAACATTAGGTGTACAGAGTAAATAAATACTGCTTAAACAGAACTGACAATATTAGAACCAGTTTTGGTTCTAAAGAGAACCTATATTTTTTGCAGTGTAGTTCGGATATCCCAATAGGGAAGCCAAATCGTTCGGTTAGTTGAACTATCTCCTCTCCTCTTACGACTCTAAATGTTAGTTATCGTTGAATTTCCTGTACAGCTTTCTTCTCCATTTAAACACTTGCCTTCAAATAACGCCAATTTGCCCGGTAACACCACTTTTTTGACTGCGGCCGATAAGGAAAAGTTAACGGTTTTCGATGTAAACATTTCGTTGTGCCTAGTAACGATGCAGCAAGGTGGACAACTCTGACTGGGTCCATTTCGACCAGGGTCGTCGTCATATCACCTGCGCAGTGTCACCGAGAGCGAAGACGGGCCCTGGGGCAATGTGTAGAACGTGTGTTACGAACCCTGCGAGCACCGAACGCGCGAAGCGATAAGCGGGGAGGGGAAGGGGGTCTGAGGATCCCCCCCGAGAAACGTTTTAAAAATTAGTGCTACGAGAAAAGGGGGTCTGGGGATCCTCCCCGAGAAAGTTTTTTTTTTAAATTTTTTTTAATTTAGTGCCAGGAGAAGCATTCTCCTGCATGTTCTTGACAATATCTACTCAATTATTTCCTCACAATGTATGTAATTTATTACCTGTATTTCTGTGTGTATGGTGCATTTGGGGAAGCCACGACGTTCAGATAACTAAACTATTTCTTCTCCCACTTCGACGGATCTCAACTTACAGTTAAAACTAGAAGTCCTGTCACGAACTGTGCGCTTATCTAGGCTTAATTACGCGTAGGAATTGCGCGCAATTGCTATATCGAATGGCATCGAAAGCACGGCAGGTTCTCTTGGTTTCTCATAGCAAACACAGGCAATGTTTCTGCCAATGGACCTCCGGGTTACCCGGAGGTCCATTGGCTGAAACATTGCTTGTGCACAGGCCATATGTACAGAATTTGATAGCCTTACTATGGTCATAACGCGTAAATTAACGCGCAGGTCAACGTGTTATTTGTGCGCATTTCATGACAGGACTTCTAGTTTTAACTGTAATCCCTTCGCTAATTCGCGAATTGATAATATCCTGTGCAGTAAACTATATTGGCTGAAATGTGGTTAAAGGGGAAAAAAACAAAAACACCGGGGACGTAGACTTATTTGTAATTTTAAAGTTGTTAGTACATATTTGAACACAATGTAATAATCTCATTCCGGATCCTCCAGCCACCCACAGAAAAAAAGATGTCTTGTCCAAGTGTCTTATCACTTGTATTTATTTCCCATTTGACTAACAGTTTTGAGTCACACTAACCTTTGAATGGCATCAAGAAAGGCAACTTTATTTTTTTCGATTTATATTTGAATTTTTAGAGCACCAGAAAGAAAATCCTCACTAATAGCTGAACAAGTAGTCCAAACTGTGCCCCAAAGGACGTTATATAAGTTTTGTCGTTCTGTGCCACAGAACGACAAAGCAAAAAAAAAATATATATAACGGCCTGTGATGCCAGGTGTTTTGATGTTTGAGAATAATAGTGTGCTGTTGTATCCATTCTCTGTATGTGGTATTTCTGTACGGACTTACAGCACTGGATGTCAAAATTAGGGTCCGTACTCAGTACGGACCCATAGCAGTGGAAAGGTTAAGACCCTGAATCTTAGTTTGCGTTGAATTTCCTGTACAACTCTCTTATTTCGCCTCTTCATCCATCAAATCCTTACTTATTGCCATCATTAATTCATCACCACAAAAATATCCGAACTACTCTATTGTGCAACGTTAATTCTACTGGTTTCTTCGACAAATAACGGCGAATAATTTTGATGTAAACAAGTTGCGCCTAGGAACGCATCGATTGGGGCAACTCTACCTTGGTTCATATTGGCCGATATCGGGGTTATATCAACTGAGTTTTAAAAACATGTCTGTGGAACTTGATGATTGGCAATTCTAAAAATCTAATAAATAATTAAGAGTATCAAGCGATTATCACATTTGCGCTGTCGGAGAGTACATGATCGCTTCGAGGGTCACATCGAAATGACTTTGAACTCTCCTGCATCAATATTTCTTCACCTGCTTTTAATGGTAACGTTATTTTATTATATGCTAGCCTGTGAATTATCGCAAATTATCCAAAAGATATTTCTCTATATCTGTCGACTCGATAGATATTGAGAACTATTGTTCAGTAGCCTCCTAAATGACGTCACGCCACTCCGCATTACGTCGCCTTGAAGGAACGATCAGCTGATCTTTGTTATTGTTTTGAAACGTACGCATTTCTTGTCGAATTGGGTTGAATATTGTGCAATAAAATGTCTCGTAGCATATAATAAAAAAGAAAATCTACTCAGTTTTACTCAGTATCTGGAATTATCTCACGAGTGTGGACCTGGAAGTTTTATTTTTCACGAGCGCTTGCGCGAGTGAAAAATAGTATTTTCAGGTTCACACGATGAATTTTTTTCAGTATCTTCCTAAATGACGTTATGCTTTGGCGCATGACGTCACCTTGAACGTCGCCTTGAGGGAACAATCAGCAGCTTTTTCCTTATTGTCTTGAAACTGTTTGTTGGGCTGAATACTGCGCAGTAAAATGTCGCGTAGTATATAATAAAAAGAAAATCTACGTTGTTTTAGTGGATATCGAGAATTATCTCATGAGTGTGGACCTGAAAGTTTCATTTTTCACGAGCGCTTGCGCTTGTAGATATTCTCTAGTTTTTCTGCAGCCGGGACGGAAAACTGCAAAATCTCAGATTTACGTGGGCGGAGGGGTGGGGAGGGTGTTACGTTTTCGCAACTTGTCGGCATCTTAGCGTGAGTTTCAGTGCAACCTGATATAATTCATAGTTTTTATGGACATTTTGGGGACACAACCAATATGCATTGAAACACGCCTTCGGGGAACTAACAACTCGACTCGAAAAAAACGATGTATTTTGCCTCCAAAATGGAATATCAAGAGATGAACGATCGGAAAGGTAAACAATCTCTGAGTGTCACCTCTTAGTGATTTTGAGGTGTCACTTGTGTGTTACTGACCAAGCCCCTGGTACATGTCTCACGCTTTGATATATTGCGTCTCGGAAAGCTCACATCGGAATTTGAAGGAATTTAATATTGATATGCGGAGGTAGCGACCCAACAATTGGCAACAATCAGCTTTTACATATTCATTTCCCGGAATTCATATTTTTTCAGTCAAGTGTTCCTAAAAATTTTGCCCAGCC
Source organism: Pictodentalium vernedei (assembly GCA_031216915.1). Lineage (NCBI taxonomy): Eukaryota > Metazoa > Mollusca > Scaphopoda > Dentaliida > Dentaliidae > Pictodentalium > Pictodentalium vernedei. The sequence continues at coordinate 45,121,705 of CM062295.1, read as the reverse complement.
GTGAAACTGACCTTGAAAAATGGGTGGCCCAGGTCCGCGATTTACTTGGCTCGCACAACCGTAACATTGAGTCTGGCCACCTTGATATTTTTCTGTAGATTACTCTCTACAGCACTGTAGTATCAAAAACTGTCTTTCTCACCATCAGATCGCTATTCGTTATCCGATCCCGGAATCGAGATATTTAGAGGTTATTACGAGGTTAGTTTCATATCGGCCGAGATATCAGCCTGAGGTCGAAGGAAACGATGCCAAATCTTAGTTTGCGTTGCATTTTCTGTTCAACTCTCTTCTTTCGTCTTTTCATCCACCTACACTTCAGCCCGAAAACCGATGGTGGAAGGTTGATGAGAGACTACCTCGGGCTGATATCTCGGCCATTGTGAAACTAATCAAGTAATAACCTCTTTATTAATTAAACCAAAACAAATAATTACAAAATGTTCTCAGATCTGTTAACCCCTTACCCAAAACAGACGATTTCAAAATTTAGTATTTTAAATATCATTTTTTAATAGTTTTCAAAAAATGTTCAACAAAACCATATCATGTCACCACTCTTTGGAACGAGCCCGACGAGCTCGCTCGTTCCAAAGTGGGGTCACATGATATGGTTTTCTTGAAATTTTTCAAAAAATAATATTTTTCAGATGCTGAATTTGCATATTACGCAGGCGGATGCGGACGATTCGTTGGGTAAAGGGTTAAAGTTTTCTGACAGTGTTATTGTTTCTCATTCTTTTCATCTTGTAGTTCAGCAATCCGATTAATTAACTTAACAGCCTTCACCCCGAGTCAAAATTCTCCAACTACAAGTTTTAACCCATTACTCAACACACACGATATCAAATTCTGTTATTTTGAATTGTTTTACTTCATTCACCACTTCATAATTTCCAACAAGTTGGAAATTTCATTACTCGCCCTCTAGGAGAGGTAGTAACTTTGTTAAGAGGTCACCCTGTCACACTAGTCCTCACCCGGGGGAGGACACCACCCACTTAGGGAAGACACCGGAAGACTACTCCCTCAACTTTTCCTCCTCTGATGTCTCCTGCCATGGCTGCGGGAAACTTAAAAAATTTAACACGTCAAAGAAGAGTCGAAAGGGGCTTGACCCAAACCGTCGCTGCGCGCCTTTGGCGCGCGAACCCATTCATTCATCATGATTCCATTACCACCCCCTCCCCAAGTCAATATTTTCTAACAGCGTTGTTTAACCTTTTACCCAACAGTCACAATATCAAATTTTGTTATATTAATATTTTTTTAATTTAAAAAAATCAGCAAGGCCATATCTTGTAACTACCAGACGAGCCCATTCCACTGAAGGGTCAAATGATACAGCCTTTTTGAAAAAATTTTAAACTGCCGATTTTGTAAATTACGCGGGCGGATGCGGCCGATTCCTTAGGTAAAGGGTTAAGATGCTGAATTACAATTATACACCCCCATTGACTATAATTTATCCAACTGAAGCCATTCATAGTCGCGAATACAAAACACAAATCAATATTTTGAGGGATACGTACTTCTTTTCAATCAATATTTGGATGATTTTCACTACTTATCATTCTAAAAACTCCATATTTTGGCCAAAATCTAGATATATTGGGAAAAAGTCCACGCGAGCCCTCTGTGAAATTTCCATCTTTTTTCCAATGTATGGCTTCGAAGTCCCATCTGTAGTAAATTTGACGAATGATGGGAAGGCGAGACCCCGCCACCCCCTAGCTTTGGCAACTTCTCTGAATGAGCGTAACGATAATATGCCAACATGAAAACACAAACTTCAAGAACGCTGGTCCGGCACGAGCTTCCGACGCCATTGATCTACTGATTCAGTTGCTTTTTATTACAAGTTTTGTTGATGTTATAAACATGTTTCCCCGCTTTAATAATGCAGTGAAAAGTAAATATAAAAGATTAAAAACTACTTATCTCCCATTCTTATTGGCTCTTTGATTCGTGTTCACCTTCAACCCTTTGTCTAACACGAAAGGCTGACGACACTTGCAAACATCCTTGAATAACAATTTTGTTTCCATTTTTTTGCGTCAAAAACATAACTTATGACCCATCATTGGAACGAGCTCATTGAGCTCGTTCCAATGAGGGGTCATAAGCTATATTTTTGTGACAAAAAATGAAAAAGTAATGAAAATTGAATAGTGAATATTGTGAATAGCGCTGCCCGGTTTTTGCAGTTACGTTGGTTAAAGGGTTAACATGTTCAAAAATATGGGTACCTTGCAGAAAAGGTTACCTTTATTAAAAGTTTCAAGCTCGTTCCTATGAGGGGTCATAAGCTACAGTACGTCCGCCATGGACAGGTCACTTCCACGCGTGGTCAATATTTCCACCGACACAATAATATTAGATTCCAAACACTAATTATAGGAATAATCATCAAAAAATTAATTAATGAAGCACCGGGTTCAACCCGGCGCTTCATTAATTAAAATTTTGCTGCTGATTATTTTTATTATCCGGTAATTGCCTGCGTGGACAACACTTCCCACGCGTGTATTACAACCAGTCCACGGCGACTGTACTGTATGTTTGCAAGTCATAAGTTGAAAAAAAGTAATAAAATGTGGTTGGTGATTTTTTTATAAATTGAGCTGGTCGGTGATCGGTGTTGCCTTATTTAAAGTGTTTATTGACACATAATGTGATAAAAGGAATATCATATTAGATACGATTCAATTAAAAATTTATGAGCCTCGTTCATTAAAATCGACCTGAGCCTTGGTAAACCTCGACTCGGTTCGATTTTAGTCAGAAATTCCATATCAAATTGAAACTCGGTAGAGATCATCCTAGTATTAATGCGAACTGGAACATCTGGACAAGCGACAAAAGATGATATTCTCAAACCTCATTCGTTAATTTACCCGATGAAAATTTCTATACATGCGTGGAAGGGGGGATGAAGCAAGCAAATGAACTTCAAATGTAAACCCACTGGAACTCCCCCAGAAAGTTCTCGGGTATTTCTTTATCAAGGAAATTTTAGGTGAAAATGTATGAGTGTGTTTTTTTCAACTGGATGCACACGCTTTAGTTTTCTCCCTTTACCTGAAAAGTAAAATTGCGGGACCTTAATCAGCTCCAAACAAGATTGTACGTGTTTGCATTACAACCATCCACATTGATGCAGCCAGGGTTTTTCACGATGGGGATAATAATTTGGATTTTAATGGCTCTCGAATACCACAGTCAAAATCTGGGAAGTGCACGAGAGAGTGTACCCCCGTTCGTTTGTGGTGGGTCTGAGAGACCTCCCTGAGGAATTATTTTGAAATTCCAAGCCAATAACAGCAAATATGCAGGGACCGACCTGGGCATGCGCCAGTGCGTATTTGGTTCTGAAACATCAGGACCTGGCTCTTAAATCTCAGAAATAGGCTTCTCAGTTGGCGCGTAACTTCTCAGATCATATTTTGATATTCTTTCGATGGATAATCGAGAGAGACACTCTTACATGTATTATATATATGATTATCATTTATCATTGTTGTAGAGTGCTTAAGTTAATACTTCAAGTCTTAATTACCAAGCATTAATCTTCACTGTGGTTTCTGATCAAGTCTTGGCTGCCTAAATAGGCAGCCAAGACTTGATCAGAAACCACAGTGAAGATTAATGTTTGCTATAGTGTACTAAATGAAAATGATGAGAGCTATTACACACTTGCAGTGTGTGTTACAAACAGCAGTGTGACTCCGTAAATTGAAATCTGGTGCATGAATTGAAAAAATAGGCTCCGAGGCTAGAGCGTATTTTACATAGTCCTGATCGGTCCCTGAAATATGTGGCCTCAATACTCTCTTTAGAGAATTTAAAAGAGTATTTTTGTTGACTGAAATCAAATCTAGCTGGGTTTCTACAGTATTGGAGGGCGATCTTAACCCTTATTTACTTCTCCCAATCTTGGCCCCAAAGACCTTAATGTAATTTTTGGACTGATGTTCCCAAGAGTGGGCCTTTTTGAAATTATCATGGGGTGGGGTTGACGCATTGCCCTTATTAACCCCCCACCCCCTGGCTACACCCTTGCTGTAAACACAAAATTCCTCACTCAGGCTTATTTATTTCAGTTTAGTGTTTCGAATCATAGCCTTTGACTCCTCGCTGGAACGAGCACGTTCCAGCGAGGAGACAAAAGCTATGATTCGGAAGAAACCAAAACCATTACTTAAAAGAAAAATGTGGGGGCGCGGTGGCTCAGTTGGTAGAGGTGCAGGCTGCAAGCCGAGAGGTCCTCGGTTCGAATCCCACCTGCGGCAACCGCGTTGTGTCCTTGGGCAAGACACTTCACCTCCATTGCCTACATGGGGGCACGATGACGCTGTGTACTGAGGCGTACTGCACGTCGATGGTGCGCATGTCTTCAACCAATCTAACCCTGCCTGTGCCGCGGTGCAGAGTTCAGAGTTACGATGTTGGAGAGCTGACAGCTGCTCGTCGTTGCTCGGTGGTTCTCTCCGGGTACTCCGGCTTCCTCCACCCGTGAAACTGTCACGGTCACGATTAGCCATTGTGCATAAGTATGTGACCTTAAACACCAATAAATAAATAATAAATAAAAGAAAAATGTAATATTTTCCGTTTATTTTTAAAAAAAAGTTAATCGTTCCTGTCGTTTTCAAATCATTTTAGGTAAAGAATTGATCGACAAAAGAGCAGCAGTCGACCTTTGTGTTCTGAATTTGTTATTTGAAGATTCTCGCGTCAAACGAATCCGTGTATCGTTTTGAGTGCACGTTGTCTGGAGGGTACATTTTCTTCATTACTAAAAATGAAACCCTAGAAATAAATGAATCGTTCACGTATAATTTCAAAACGAAAATTAGTCATTGCGTTATAGCCTCGGGCAGAGAAAATAATTCTTTATTAAGAAGCAATTTGCAATCAATAGCGGTATGTCCTTAATATTTCCATCTTGTTCTCTGTACCATTATCTCAGAAACATAACTATATGCAGTGAAACTTGAAACTAAGATTACGTGGATTAGTAGCATGGTGGGTCATCAATTAGAATGTCACGAAAATGGAGAAAGTTTCAATTTTATTGCAATCTTTGCCGAGGATGGATGACATTTTTATGTCCTTCGATATTCCTCTTGACTCAAAATTAATAGAACAAATCACCCTTATTCCAGTTTAATATGAGACTTATCGCTGGAGAGATCAAGAGAGAGGTGAAACAAAATTGGAAAGGCCATATTATATGTTTTTGTTAATGACACGTATTGATCTGCAAGTTTAGTTGGGGATCTGAATTTGATAACGCGTTGTATTATTTACATTTAAATGATGTTCGGATATTGCGCATAAAGTCGCGTCTAATTCTGTGGGTTATTGTTCTTTCGTCTTTATTATTACATTTAACTTCCTTCACTCTGATGTCAAAATGGCCAAATTCCAAGTAGCCATTTTTCCCATAATGCAACTGGGAATTTAACCAATTCAATCTTGTTTGACAGAGCTCAGCTCTGTCAAACAAGATTGAATTGGTTAAATTTCTAGTTGCATTATGGGTAAAAGTTGGACCTTGAACTTTAGATATTTCGACATCAGTGTGCAGGGGGTTGAAGAGCTCATAGTTTGTGAGTGGAATTTGTGTACTCATGATTTTATACCGCCCACATGGTCGGTAATGTCGCCTAGCTGTTGGTCTGTGTTCTCGGCAAGGCCCTTTTGTACACTACTCGCAACGTGTAGCACGAGCGTTACGGGCCCTTGCGAGCGCCGAAGTAGCGGAGAGTCTGGAGGTACCCCCCCCCCCCCATTATCCATTTATTTATTGAAGTTTAACGATACTTCTGACAATCAGGGTAACCCCGTGTCGGGTAGTTTTACGGTTGGAGGAAGCCGGAGTACCCGGAGAAAGTAATGGCGAACTGTAGAACTCCCCAACGTACTAACTCCCCGCGAGCAGGGTAGGCATTGGTTGAAGACATCGACGTGAAGTACGCCTTAGTACACTGCGCCACTGGGCAATCGGGATAAAGTGTCTTGCCCAAGGACACCACACAGTTACTCCTGGGGGTTATTGAACTATGAACCTTTCGATTTTCAATGCCATAACCCCTGAGTCATCGCGCCCATCCTCTCCATAAATCTTTTGTTAAATTAGTGCTAGAAGAAGCATTTTCCTGCATTTTCTTGACAATATCTACTCAACGATTTCCCAACAATCTGAGTAATTAATTACCTGTATTTCTGCGTGTATGGTGCATTTCTTTCTCCAAAGATAATCGTGACCACTACGATGCAGGAAAGATCGGTGGGAAACCAACAAACTGTAACAAGTGTTTTTTTTTGATGAATAGAACCTGATCAGTAATGCAACTACGTACTCTTGACACCTCCACCAGCGTCGGAGGCTCGTATCAAAAGCCTTCCCACGAGTACCCGCCCAGACGTATCGAGAGGTCAACCTACACTTTTTTAAAATACCCAAATCCCGGGGCAATTGCCCCCATACCCCCACCCCGTCAACGCTAGTGACGACGGTGTATCAAGTGGCATCGACATAGATCATACGTGACGATCAGGCGATTGGGTCTGGAGATTTAATTATTTAATTATTTGTTGGGGTTTAACGACACTTTCTACAGCAAGGGTCACCACGTATCGGACAGTTTTACGGGTGGAGGAAGCCGGAGTACCCGGAGAGAGCCACCGAGCAACGGCGAGAAAGTGTCAGACTCCTAACATACGAACTCAATACAAGCAGGGTTAGCATTAGTTGAAGACAAGTGCACCATCGATGTGCAGTACGCCTTAGTACACAACGCCGCCGTACCCCACGTGTCTTGCCCAAGGGCACAACACGGTTGCCGCAGATGGAATTCGAACCGAGGACCTCTCGGCTTGCAGCCTGCACCTCTACCTACAGAGCCACTGCGCCCCCAAGGTTTGGAGATCAAAGCAAGGAAAAAAAGTATGAAAAATTTGTAAGTCTCCCCTTCATTCTGAGTTTCTTTAACTCTTGACCCATTGGGTATTTTCAAGATATTCTTCATCAAGTCTTGTCATGGCTGCTGTGAAGCAGCCATGACTAGATTGGATGAAAATTCATGTAAATTTAACTTCAGAAATCTTTGGGGAAAAAATCCATTCAATTTGCAAGACGGAAATTTGATTAAATGTTCCCAAAGTGAACGTATTTTAGTGACAAGGAAATTCTGTCTCGAGCAGGAATATTCATCAGCATCAAAAATAGGCTCTGGGTAATGAAGAGTCCACATCCTTAAAGACACAAGCCTACTGTGGCGTCACAACCATAAAACATCATACACATTTTAATCAATACCAAAATATTGGATAGGGTGGGCAGAGGAGGGGAGGGGGGGGGGGGGGCAGGGGGGGTCAAGGAAAGCCAAACAAAATACATTAAGTTGAATTTTTTGATATCGTCATTTGTGAAGCACATCCACTCAAATTTGCAACTTATTTCCATCTAGTTTCATACCACCATCCCTACTACATCTGATTTCACGTTTGTTTCTCTGTGGACAGAAAAGCTGTGCAGAACTGTCTTGGACTACCGAAGCCCGTCAGGGTCTCTGCTCTGAAGGATTAAATTTATTTTGTTTGCAATATCAACTGCCACAATCCATAAATTCTGAATGTTTAATCAATGTAAGATTTTGACGAGCACATACTAGATACACTGCTTATTTATTTATTTATTTATTTTTTTATTTATTTATTTATTTATTTATTTATTTATTTATTTATTTATTTATATATTGAGGTTTAACGACACTTTCGACAGCCAGGGTCACCTTGTGTCGGACAGTTTTACGGTGGATGAAGCCGGAGTACCCGAAAAGAACCACCGAGTAACGGCGAGGAACTCTCAAACTCCCCAACGGGTGAACCCAGCAGGGTTAGGATTGGCCGAAAATAATTACACCATCGCTGTGCAAGACGCCTTTGTACACATAAGCTCCGAGCTGCAAACCTCAGACCATTTTACCGTTAATTTATCACAATAACGTATAATGTTTTTGAAGTGGGTTATCTCTTTTTTGCTGACTCTTGACTAGTATAAAGTCTTGATCTGTGTAATAATGGCCTCCTACAGTTAAAACTAACTAGAAGTCCTGTCATGAAATGCGCACAAATAGAACGTCGATCTGCGCGTTATGACTATAGTAAGGCTATCAAATTCTGTACATATGGACTGTGCACAAGCAATGTTTCAGCCAATGGACCTCCGGGTAACCCGGAGGTCCATTGGCAGAAACATTGCCTGTGTTTTCCATGAGTAACCAGGAGAACCCGACGTGCTTTGGATGCCATTCGATATGGCAATTGCGCGCAATTCCTATGCGCAATTAAGCCTAGATAAGCGCACAGTTCGTGACATGAATTCTAGTTTTAACTGTATATCTCTACCTCCAGACCACCTCTAAATCATTGCATGAATCTCAACCAACCCCCCCCCCCCCCATCATAGCGATCAAACCAGTGACATAAACCTCTTGTTGTCAATAATGTAATCTCATACAAGTCACATTGGTCCAATCTTACCTTCCCCCTGGACAAAACACCACCCCAATAGTAAATCATTGAGTTTATTTCTCCCTAACTGGACACTGATGTCAGTCCCATTGTTGCGAACTAGTGAAACATACATTTTGTCACTCTTTTCACAGTTCCAAAACACCACAAGCTGCCTTGTACCTCATTCTACTCATCAAAATACGGATATAACACCACCTTGCATTGGGGCCTGTTACAACCGATAATGTTACAACGCCGCATAATGTTACACCAACGCATAATGTTACAAAAAATGTAGTAAACAACCGATAATGTTATAAACTCCGCATAATGTTATAACTTTTTTCAACCCGTTATGTTATAAAAATCGACGCATAATGTTATAACTTTTTTCAACCCGTTATGTTACAACAAATTAACCGATAATGTTATAACTAATGTATACTAATTTCAGTTACAGCTATTGTAGATGGACTTTACCACTTACCATTTATTGCCACATAAAGGTATGTAATATTTATACTAAAGGTTTCTGCTCTGGATAAGGCGAGGAGACACCACCGCCCCCTCCCCCCCCCCCAACTACCGGGGATTTATCATAGAATGACCAAGTCACGTCACATAGACGCGGATTATCCTGGTAACTCAATCGTGTGACGTCATTACCATGATCATCCAGTGCCCAACATGGTGAAGGCGGGGATGGTGGAGGACGGCTGCTATTTTATCGGGTTGGTACTTTACCAACATGCGTAGTTCCGCTTCCAGAAATGTAGTGTACCATAGTCCCCTGGCGCCTTTGGGGATGGGCAAATGCCTCTGTTTCTGCTTGTTTTGGGGCATCTAAAACTCATTTGTCGCATATTTCTTAGTCATAAGAATATCTTATTGTTCATTAATTTGACATTTCAACAACTAACAGTGAACAAAAATGAGGTGGAGTTAAAAGAGGCCAAAAAGTTGGATGGAGTGAGGTACATATGGTGGATGTGGCAGGTTGGTAGTGTCGCACGGAAGCCGAAGAATAAGATGCGAGACTGGGTAGGAAGAGGAATGGGGTTAAGGAGGATTGAAAGGGGTGGGCAGGGATTAGGCTGAGAAAGAGAGGAGGTCATGGATTAGTACATCAGGGTGATTGTGCAGAGAAAGCTATCTGAGAATACTATAAGAGAGTAATGCTAGACGGTAGGATAATATAGATGGTGGAGATGTTGGAAGAAGTGGAAGTGATGAATTTGGGATTACAGGTTCTGGAAAAGGCGGAATCACTAGAACAGACAGTATAGGGAGAAGGAGGAGATTGTGGAGGAGGAGTTGTGTTGATGTTGGTGTTGTGGCGGTGTTGGTGATGGTGTTGAGTAGTTATGTATGTTGAAAATGAGCCATTTTGTAGGACCCCGGGGCAGGACCCCGGAAGTGATGTCATGTCACGTGATTGGGCGGTCATGTTGGGTTGTCATGATAGTGCACGTGGGTGGCCATGTTGTGATGTCATTATCATGATAATAGGTGGTAGGAGTGTGTTATGGGGACACGTGCTCCGTCTCACCCCTAACAACCCGACAATAGATATCGAATTAATCCAAACAACCTGACAATCTTCAGGAAACTGACCCAAACAATCCCGAAAACACTCCCAAATAAAGGTAGGATAGTATCCTTAATGAGGGTATGAGACGTATGAAGAGGTAATCATTGTGCTCATTTTCATAGCTTTTATTTTGAGACGTATGATTCTGCGCGCATCGTGCTCATTTTCATAGCTTTCATTGCTTCATACGACGAAAAGGGGGATTCCGTGGGTTTAGTATCCTTAAAATATAGGATAGTATCGTTACCTGATGTCCGACCATATAATGAAAGCGTAATTTATCACAGAAATGGGTTTATTACAATAATGGATTGGTTTATTACAATAGTGTCTTTTTAACTGAGAGATAAACTGGAAGGGGGAGGGGGGGGGGGGGGCGCCGCCCCTGTCCCCGGAACCCTACTGCCCCTTGCACCTTGCCCCTTGGGCTCCTGAAGTCCCGGTCCCTCGAGTTTCTGGCGAGTTACTAAATCGGTACTGGCAGGATTCGGGAGTGTTTTCGGGAATGTTTTGGACAGTTTCCTGGAGATTGTCGGGTTGTTTGGATTAATTCGATATCTATTGTCGGGTTGGTAGGGATGAGACGGAGCACGTGTCCCTATAACAACACGCGCTGCGCATACCATCTCCTCCCATCTTTTTTCATAATAATGACATCACAACATGGCCACCCACGTGCACTATCATGACAACCCAACATGACCGCCTAGTCATGTGACATGACGTCACTTCCGGGTTCCTGCCCCAGGGTCCTACAAAATGGCTCATTTTCAACATGCATAACTACTCAACACCATCACCAACACCGCTACAACATCAACACAACTCCTCCTCCACAATCTCCTCCTCCCTATACTGCCTGTTCTTGTGATTCCGCCTTTTCCGGAACCTGTAATCCCAAATTCATCACTTCCACTTCTTCCAACATCTCCACCATCTATATTATCATACCGTCTAGCATTACTCTCTTATAGTATTCTCAGATAGCCTTCTCTGCACGATCACCCTGATGTACTAATCCATGACCTCCTCTCTTTCTCAATCTAATCCCTGTCCACCCCATTCAATCCTCCTAAACCTCATTCCTCTTCCTAACCAGTCTCGCATCTTATTCTTTGGCTTTCGTGCGATACTACCAACCCGCCACATCTACCATATGTGCCTCGCTCCATCCAACTTTTTGACCTCCTTTAACTCCACCTCATTTTTGTTTGCTGTTAATTGTCAAAATGCCAAATTAATGAACAATAAGATATTCTTATGACTAAGAAATATGCGACAAATGAGTTTTAGATGCCAAAAAACAAGCAGAAACAGAGGCATTTGCCCATCCCTAAAGGCTTCAGGGGACTATGGTACACTACATTTCTGGAAGTGGAGATTACGCATATTGGTAAACGTACCAATAGGATAAAATAGCACCCCTCCTCCACCACCCCCGCTTTCACAATGTTGGGCACTAGATGATCATGGTAATGACGTCACAGGATTGAGTTACCAGGATAATCCGCGTCTATGTAATGTGACTAGGTCATTCTATGATAAATCCCCCGGGAGTTGGAGGGGGGGGGGGGGGTGTCTCCTCGCCTTAATCAGAGCAGAAACCTTTAGTATAAATATTACATACCTTTATGTGGCAATAAATGGTAAGTGGTAAAGTCCATCTACAATAGCTGTAACTGAAATTAGTATACATCAGTTATAACATTATCGGTTAATTTGTTGTAACATAACAGGTTGAAAAAAGTTATAACATTATGCGTCGATTTTTATAACATAACGGGTTGAAAAAAGTTATAACATTATGCGGAGTTTATAACATTATCGGTTGTTTACTACATTTTTTGTAACATTATGCGTTGGTGTAACATTATGCGGCGTTGTAACATTATCGGTTGTAACAGGGCCGAGGGTTAGTTTAAAAGGAATAACTGTTGCTACGATTAAAATTATTGAGTTACCAGAAGTTATATAAAATATTAGGATACAAATTTCTCCTTTTCCATTATGTGCCATAAATAATTTTTGTTCAGTTCTTATTCCGTATAACTCTAGATAGAGTCATTTACCTGATCAAAACAAAAGTAATTTCTAGAATATCACGTGAGAAGAATGTTTCTGATATTCTTATTCGTTGATAGTGTTCATGTGCTGTTGATTTCATTTTATGGGTCCCTCTGAGGACAGCGGGTGACCTTTAGTGATAAGCCGGTCAGTCGATCCGTCCGTCCGTCCGTCCGTCCGTACGTCCGTCCGCCCGTTCGTTCGTTCGTTCGTCCGTTCGACCGGTCGACCGTTCGTTCGTTCGTTCGTCCGTCCCACCGGTCGACCATTCGTTCGTTCGTTCGTCCGTCCGTCCGTCCGACCGGTCGACCGTTCGTTCGTTCGTTCGTTCGTTCGTTCGTTCGTTCGTTCGTTCGTTCGTTCGTTCGTTCGTTCGTTCGTTCGTTCTTTCGTTCGTTCGTTCGTCCGTCCGTCCGTCCGTCCGTCCGTCCGTCCGTTCGACCGACCGACCGTTCGTTCGTTCGTTCGTTCGTTCGTTCGTTCGTTCGTTCGTTCGCCCGTCCATTCGTCCCATGTTTTTCCGCACTTTTCTCAGTGATTTTTTGAATATAGCTTCCTGGTGGGATCTAACAGTATGTGAAGAGTGGATTGTAACTAAATTACCCGCAGAGTGGAGTTATCACCCAAGCTATAACTTTCAAATTTTGTACATATCGACAAAAAAACACAAGCAATGTTTCAGCCAATGGACCTCCGGGTTTAACCCGGAGGTCCATTGGCAGAAACTTTGCTTGTACTGGTTATGCTTTGCAA